>QODF01000102.1:1193727-1303024 GCA_024372805.1 Oostethus manadensis
TGTGTGTGTATATATATATATATATATATATACACACACTTGTGTGTGTATATATGAATAAAATATTTATTTTGTATTTTTTGCAGTTTTAGATGACTGTGTTAAAAATGAATGTAATGTTCTGAAGCAAAGGTAGAATGTTTATGGTATTATTTTGAGTTTGTGTGTTTGCCCTAAGTGCCTTTTTACAAATTAGTGCCCATAGCCGTTATTTTCTACATGAATTTACAGGACAGGCCTAAAGTTTGGACACACATTTTGCAATTTTCCAATTTTACGGACTGACTGACCTTCGTTTCTTAAAGCAATGATGGCCATTTATTTCTCGCCACTTAGCAGATTAGTTCTTTCCATAATATGAATTCTAACAGCCAATGGGGAAGTCGGCTGCGTATCAACCTGACGTCTGCACAACACAACTGATAGTCCCAACCCCATTAATAAAGCAAGAATTTCCACTAAGTAACGTTAACAAGGCACACCTGTGAAGTGAGAACTATTTCAGACTACCTCATGAAGCTCAGTGAGAGAACACCAAGGGTTTCCAGCGCTATCAAAAAAGCAAAGGGTGGCTCTTTTGAGTAATCTAAAATACAAGACGGATTTAGAGTTCCATCCATCCATCCATTTTCTATGCCGCTTATCCTCATTAGGGTTGCGGGTATGCTGGAGCCTATCCCAGCTGACTTTGGACGGGAGGAGGGGGACAGAGTTATCATGTATATTTTAGTTAGGAACACAATTCCACATGTGTTCATTCATAGTTTTGATGCTTTCAGTAAGAATTTGCAATGTAAATATTCATGAAAATAAAGCAAATGCATCAAATGAGAAAATGTGTCCAAAATTTTGACCTGTACTGTGTATGTATTTTCAAGTGACCCATATCTGATGTCATTTACATTTAATGGACAGTCCATGCATTACTTTTTATTTATTTATTCATTTATTTAAGCTCCCAAGCACACAGATTGTGCCACTTGGGAGCAACAGACAACCTGAACCATGTTGTGTCAATCCAGCTTTAAAGTTAGCAGGATTATGCAAAAACCCCTCAACCAATTTCCACCAGTACTTAGAAATTTGGGGCATGGACCAAGGAATTATCCGCGGAAGGTCTGCTTCTTTTGTTTAATATAATGTGAATAGCATAATGGCCATAGTGGGTAAATGAATTCATTATTTCATATCTGTTGTGTTAGATGTAAGTAATAGTGCAAAACTTTGTCAAAACATGCACCCCTACAAATTTTGTAGTGTTGGCTTGAAACTTCTAATACATCTCATTCCAATATTACAAAACACAAACTGTAACTTTACCGTGACTGCAACTTTAGGATTAGCCGAATATCCAGTGTGTAAAACTAGAAGAAGATTGTTTGGAAAACATGGACACCATCAAGCTAAACGTCTTTGCAGCAACTCATTGTGCATGAGTCACTGAACATTTGTCTAATCATATTACAACATTAATCTATTACATGCTAGCGTGGTTTGCAGAGCATTTTGATCACAACCCATAGGAGGTGCCACAGACGTCCTAATGAAGCCACATCATCAAGTGTAGCAATTGTTAGTCTATATTCATTCCATAAAGCATGTGTGAAATCCGACCCTCTTTTCTGCCCTGAGGAGTCATCATATCACTCAAAAGTAATCCTCCCCTCATTCTTCCATCATGCCGTCCTGTGAGCAGGCCTTGCTTCCTGGGGCTTTATCATGGAAGGCGAGCCTATTAGACAAATCTGGATAGTGAGAGTGCCTTGATAGGACCATGTCAAACTGCTCCACACTCTCACAGAAACATCAGTCATGCTGAATTGTATATCGGGGAGAAAAAGGCAGGGAATACATGCTTATTTTTATTAATAACATCCATCACAGCGTCCCAGCCGCTATGTAGCTAAAATCTCTATCCACACCAGTGGAGTTTAAACAAAATATCTGTCTACATAATAACACATTCACCGGCTCTCATGCGCATTTTGGCCAATCAGAAGCCTGAACAAAATTACCACAGCTGACTTGGTCGGACATTATAACAGCTCTGCTCATCATCATCAATAGGAACTATCATGAATCTGGTTTTCATAATATGCAATGCACAAAATGAAACCAACACCCGAAGTCAATAACTGTCCAAAAAATGTCCCATTTTCTTATGACACCAAAAGCTCTTTTTTACCCGTCCACACACATGCTGAAGTTGGAGCTCTTGAAAGTCTCCACTCTGGCAAGAGTTTTCCAGACGCTCAGTTGCGTTAGTGAGTGGACAAGAGGCCAAAAGACATACAAGAATATGCATTTTTTTTTAATATTTCATGTGGACATAACAACGCTGCTGCATGTGATTAGAGTCCATCCGCACGCACGCACGCAGCCTTTCAATCAGTTGTTGCATACGAGTTTAAATGCCGGCGTCACCTGTGCCTCTCCTCGTCACATCTGTCACAACGTCTCCACTTGGCACGGCTGTGATGTTGTGTGAGCGCAAGGCAGGCCGGCCTCTGCCAGAGGAAGGAGAGGATGTTGAATTGCATTATCGTGCGAGACTGTGAGACATGTCTCTCTGCAGCTGGCGGGCCGGGCGCATGCGCACGTGGCTCCTAATGAGCGTGCACGGGGGGAGGAGGGGGGCGACCTGCGTGGAAACAAAAGGCCGGGCTTGTCGGCCATAGCAGACCCCTTCCATCAGCCCTCCGCCTCCTCCTCGCCGCTCCCCCAGCCCTGAGCGTGACAGACCAAGAGCAGAGCGCCGGTCCCTTCCTGGTGGCGTGATTAGATTGGGGCCGAAGCCTCCAGCTGGCAGGCCTGTCTGCGACTGGAGGCGGCCGTCCCCAGCGCTCGTCACCGGCTGACACCTCTGACAGGCAGGGGACAGCTTCAGCAGACAGGTTCATTAAATGGCATTTTTTACAGCTGGGCCTCAAAAAAATAAATAAATAAATAAAACGAGGGCTGAGCTTTGTCAGAGCGCCAAGTCTACAGGGGCCCCCGTGCGTCGCTCCAGACCGAAAAGCTTTGTTGTTATGACAAATCTTCTGATCGCGGCTGTTTGAAATCAGTTTTTTTTTCCCCTCCTCTTTAGCCTCCCTTTTGTTGACAGCTAGCCCTTTGGCCTGCGCTTTGTCATGCCAGAGAAATGTTCACTTTGGCTGGGCAGGAACACTGTGCTATACTAGAAATAGTACTATTTTAGTACTCCCGCTTAGAAGTAACCCATTAAAGATAGGATTAGCTTGTGCACTGACTGCAATGCAAACGGTGCAGAATGAAATTGTACATTTTCTGCAGCAGATTCTGACGGGCTGGCACCCCAACTCACACTAATTGGGGCTTAACACAAGCCTTAAAAGTCAAACAAAAGTTCTGTCATATGTGCTCTAAATCTTGTGAAGTATTTAAGATCAACTCATCCATTGTGTTTTGCTTTTTATTTTGTTTTTTTATGTAGTTCATAGGAGCAAGCATAAGGGTCCGGTGCAATTCGATTTGGGCAGTGGTCAACATGGAATGTCCGTTCTCTGGTGGGGAAGGAGCCCGAGCTTGTGGATGAGGCGGAGAGATTCCGACTAGATATAGTCGGACTCACCTCAACCCACATTTTGGGCTCTGGAACCAAATTCCTTGAGAGGGTCTGGACCTCGTTCTTCTCTGGAGTTGCTGCAGGGGAGAGGCGGCGAGCTGGTGTGGGCTTATTGTTAGCCCCCGGCTTGGTGCCTCTGTGCTGGAGTCATCCCCAGTAAACGAGAGGGTAATTTCCCTACGCCTTAGAGCTGGGGAAAGGGTCCGGACAGTGGTTTGTGCGTATGCGCCGATCGGCAGTTCAGAGTATCCAGCCTTCTTGGAGTCTATCAGAGGGGTTCTGGAGAGCACCCCAGCTGGTGACTCCATAGTTCTACTGGGAGACTTCAATGCCCATGTGGGAAATTACAGTGTGACTTGGAGGGGCGTGGTTGGGAGGAACGGCCTCCCTGACCTGAACCCGTGCGGTGTGTTGTTGCTGGACTTCTGTGCGAATCACAGTTTGTCCATAACAAACACCAAGTTCGAACATAATGATGTCCATAAGTGCACTTGGCACCAGGACACCCTAGGTCGCAGGTCTATGATCGACTTTGTGGTCGTATCATCAGACCTGCGTCCGCATGTTCTGGAAACGCGGGTGAAGAGAGGGGCTGAGCTATCAACTGACCACCACCTGGTGATGAGTTGGTTTAGATGGCGGGGAAGGATGCCGGACAGACCTGGTAGACCCAAACGCGTAGTGAGGGTGTGCTGGAAACGTCTGGCAGAGTCTTCAACTCTCATCTCCGGCAGAGCTTCGCCTGCATCTCGAGGGAGGACCGAATATTGAGTCCGAATGGGCCGTATTCCGTGCCTCCATTGCTGAGGCCGCCAGCCGTAGTTGCGGCCGCAAGGTGGGAGGATAAGAGGCATAGGAAATGGATGAAATTTAAAATGACTTGAAAATCAGTTCACGTGTATTCCACACATCACCTGCTGAGCTTTAAAACCTTCCCATCATGTTCAGCAGTATGCACGTAGAACATCTGGCCATCTAGACAAGGACAGGGGGGATAAAAGCGACCCTCACCTGCCGTCCTCTCTTACCAATCAACCCCCAGCCCTTATAGCCTCCTCCTCTGGGTCGTGCTGTCTCTATGACAACTGTTTGAGTCGGGGATGGGAGGTTGCTGCAGAGGTGTCAAGCCAGGGGGGCGGAGGGGGGGCATTACCCTGGAGGAGAGCATCAGGGGATGCGGCTCTGCACATCCGCTATCTCCATCTAATCCAATTTTAATTGAGCTCCAGAGATTTTGGTGGTAGCGTCGGGTCGGGCTCGGGCTATTCCGTAGAGAAATTAAGGCGGAGGCGCGTGCTCCCGCCGCACACTTCCCACGTGTCTCTATTTTAAATGAGCATTAGCGTCGCAGCTGACCTAGCTTTAACATTTCACTCCTCCGTACAGAACACATACATACACACACTTTTACCACCTCGCCGCTCTGTTACGTCTTTATTCTCACACCAGGACCCGAGTGCGATGATGACCCCCGTAGCTGATGAGGTTGGCCTTC
Source organism: Oostethus manadensis (assembly GCA_024372805.1). Taxonomy (NCBI): domain Eukaryota; kingdom Metazoa; phylum Chordata; class Actinopteri; order Syngnathiformes; family Syngnathidae; genus Oostethus; species Oostethus manadensis. Next base: position 1,198,809 of record QODF01000102.1, read on the forward strand.
AGGACAAGATTGTTCCGAGAGAAGTGAGATGGGAAAAAGGAGGGGGAGTGCGAGGGGACCATTCTCACCTGTCAGAACAATTGTCTTACTTTTCTGTGTACAAGCCAGCCTTTGTCTGCCGTCTACATTGCTTTTTATTGATTTTTTTTGTACAAGTCACATCCCTTATGGGGTCTCTAGCTGAATGTCTGGCTTTGCTCTGGTAACACTTGGGAGGTGGCTTAGTAAAGCACTAGAATGTAACACACTCTACTTTTTCATCACAAGCAACCAGCCAATCGGAGGCCAGCACAAGGAGCTAACAGAGCGACCGGAATCTTCTAGCAGTGCTCCTCCTCAAAAAGCGCAAATACATGGGACTCAATGGCAGTCAAAGAAGATCAAAATTAACTCAGTGGAATGGGAACATGAACAGGAAGGTGAAACCTGTCAAAATAAAACGATACACTTATACACTACAGATATTGAAAGAAACACACAGTTCAGTTTCTCCAACATTTATAAATCTCCAGATCATTTTGCCCTAAATTCCACATTTTTGCAACTGCAGTGCATTCAGCCTGGAAGGTCCCACTACATTGGCTGTTACATTGATTACGATAAACGCCCTGGTGTTCCACAGGTCTTGGCGTACACCGAGGGTCTCCATGGCAAATGGATGTTCAGCGAGATCCGTGCTGTCTTCTCCAGGCGTCACCTCCTGCAGAACACCGCCATGGAGGTCTTTATGGCCAATAGGAGTATGTCCCATGAAGCACCGTGTAGTAATCTTTAAAACATTGTGTGTATTTTATTTCTAAGGAATATATGAATGTCTCTTTTGACAGCTTCAGTCCTTTTCAACTTTCCCGACCAGGCCACTGTGAAGAAAGCCATCTATAGTCTTCCTCGAGTGGGAGTGGGGACCAGCTACGGACTACCTCAAGACAGGTGGGTCACACCGTTTCCAAGTCTTCCAAAAGGGTTCTTCAACGGTAAACTCAAAGCATACAATAGTCTTGCTATGATGAAAAATTACGATTTTGGGCAGCAGTGAGCCGAGGGCATTTGTGGCCCATAGCTAATCTTTTATTGGGCCAAAATTAAAATAAAACTAGCCCACATCAGGATACAAAGGATTAGGTATCAGGACCTCAACAAACAAGATTTATGAGAAAACGAAAGGTTGTCAAATAAGTAAGTGAGTGTATACAGGGTTATAGTATTTCCGTTATTTATTGTTCTAAAATCTTCCATTTTTTTGTATGTGGTTCTCAAAGGAAAAAGTTTAGACATTGCTGATTTAGGGGAACCTGACTGAAACGGGTGGACTGTACCCTCCAGTTTGGGAGTGAGGTCTTGCCTCAGGTGGAGGAGTTCAAGTATCTCGGGTTCTTGTTCACGAGTGAGGGAAGGTTGGAGCGTGAGGTCGACAGACGGATCGGTCCAGCATCCGCAGTAATGCGGTCGCTGTAACGGACCGTCGTGGTGAAGAGGGAGCTGAGCCGGAAGGCAAAGCTCTCTGTTTACCGATTGATCTACGTTCCCACCCTCACCTATGGTCATGAGTTATGGGTCATGACCGAAGAATGAGATCACGGATACAAGCGGCGGAAAATAGTTTCCTTCGTAGGGTGGCTGGACTCACCCTAAGAGATAGGGTGAGGAGCTCGGCCATCCGGGAGGAGCTCAGAGTAGAGCCGCTGCTCCTTCACATCGAGAGGAGCCAGTTGAGGTGGCTCCGGGCATCTAGTCCGGATGCCTCCCGGGCGCCTCCCTGGTGAGGTGTTTCGGGCATGCCCAGCCGGGAGAAGGCCCCGGGGAAGACCTAGGACACGCTGGAGGGACTATGTCTCACAGCTGGCCTGGGAACGCCTTGGTGTCCTCCCGATGGAGCTGGAAGAGGTCGCTGGGGACTGGGAAGTCTGGACTTCCTTACTGAAGTTCCTGCCCCCGCGACCCGGACCCGGATAAGCGGAGGAAAATGTATGGATGGATGGATGGATGGATGGACTGATTGATTGGAACAACCACTCGTTTTGTGCTGTATCCCATGATTGAGATTGAACACTGTATACTATGCTCTGCGGTTTCAGAATTGTACATTTCTTACCACTGAATAAATCTTATTTGTGCTTTTCCAGGCGAGTCTCATTGGCCAGCCCTCGGCAGATTTTCAAAACGTCCAACATGACGCAGCGCTGGCAGAGGAGAGAGATCTCCAACTTTGAGTACCTCATGTTCCTCAACACCACTGCAGGTAAGGCTTATTTTTTGCTGTAGAGTTTGTTTACAATGCATGCAGCTTAGGACTGAGACAAGTTTTGGACCATGTCTTGTTCCACCGCCGTATAGCTGCCAGTCAACTTCATTGATTTGGATGTGTTTTCTTCCTTTTCCAGAAAGGCTTTATCGGAATGGAAAGTGTTATGTTTAAACCAATTATTGTTACGTGCATCTTAAGTGTAAGAGGCCCGTAACTGCAGGTTTCGCCGCCACCATCAATGAGAATAACACAGTGGAAAGAGTGCTTAGCTATGGCCTCCTTTCTCCGCCACTCCGCCTTGTCCTTAAGTGGTCGTCGACGGCACTGCGGCTGCCGCATGCACACTTCACTGTTTCTGTTTGAAGCGCACGAGTCGGCCCAGCACACTCTGCGGGATAATTAGGCTTCCTGAGAGCGTACACGAGTGCGTCTGTGCACTGGTGAAGGCTCGCCACTCGACTCTGATCTGAAGTGAAGCTAACAGGGGAGGCGAGCGAGGGCCGCGCGCTAGTCTGAGAGGTGTCATCCTTCGTCTCGCTGAGCACTCATGCATATTTATATTTAGCTGCCGCGCACTCGCGTTCGATACATTATTGTCAGCTAATTAGATGGAAGGCAGACAGAGGAAAAACATGCAGAAAATTCATTTAAAATCCCTGGTAATGACCCGGGCTGACAGCAATGTCAGAAAGCAAGTAGACAGGCGGGTGTGGAGTGCTGAGAAGAGGTGCGAAGGGGAGGTGGTCTTCTAATTAACCGCTATTCCACTATTATTAACATCCTGACACCCCCCGACACCAGCACCGCCAGCACCACGACTCTTTCCTCCACAGTGATGCAGGTTCTTCCTCATCACAACCTGAATACTGAGGAAGATGTTTCCAGCCTCCACCGGCCACCTATCACAAAATGTCACCTTTTAAAATGATCCAATTCCCTTCATTAACATTATTTAATCAGCGTGTATCATAAATGCAATTGCTATTTTACCACTTCCGTCCTTTCTATTCTGCAACATGGATAGAACCCACATGATCACAACAACAGTGTGTGCTAACATGCTAACGAAGTAGCGTAGGAGTGATTGCAGTAATTTATTTAACGTTCAAATGAAGTCGCTGCTTCCAGGTGCAACGAGTTTTGCGTGGTGACACAGAACCGAGGATGTTTATTGCAGTCTCACCACATATTTGATGCAGAAATGTTTGTAAGAACAATCCTTAGGCTCTTCCAATCATCCAGCGCTGTCGCAAACATTTGCAAAGCATGAAAAACTCCCGTAGAAGTCATTATCTGTATCATTTGGTTTAGAGTAATGTGGGGTTTAAATGCTTCATTGAGCACCTCAAGCCTTGCTACATTATGGATCAAAGTAGACCACTGATGCATAAACAATTAAACGGGTCAGTTTTTCTCATACATTTTGTTGCCGACTGTTGTTCTCTGTTTGGGTATTATCACTTGATAAAGCCTTTTCTAACATTCTACACTACAAAATAAATAATAGTATGTATGATTCCTGCTGATATCAAAGCTTGCAGGTTCGATCCTCCGCTCACTTGTGTCGAAGTATCCCATGAGCACCGATAATAAAGGCTGCAACATCGGTACCTTATTGGAATTGAAAAAGTTGCATTGAGACACACCTAGTTGTACTTCAAATAGAAACTGTATCAGGAGGTTGCCTACAGCCTCGGCTCTCAACACCAATGTTTTGTAACCGGGTTCTAATTAGAGAACCCTGCAGTTATGTGCTTTTGTAGCACCCAGCAACAATAGGAGATGTGGCACTTAAATGAATAGCGATGTTAATTGTAGCATTTACGTTATATGGAAAAATTTGTCTCCACCCCTAAGCCACCACCTTTTCATGGTGGAGGAGTTTGCGTGTCCCAATGATCCTAGGAACTAAGTTGTCATGCCCCTGGTAGGGTCACCCATGACAAACAGGTCCTAGGGGTGGGACCAGACAGAGAGTGGCTCAAAAGACCCTGATGATGATTAAAAACATTAGACTTTGTTTTCCCTCGCCCGGACGCGGGTCACCGGGGTCCTCTATTGGAGCCAAGCCTGGATGTGGGGCACGATGACGAGCGTCTAGTGGCCGGGCCTGCACCCATGGGGCCCGGTCGGGCACAGCCCGAAAAGGTAACGTGGGTCCCCCCTCCCATGAACTCACCACTTGTAAGAGGGGCCAAAGGGGTTGGGTGCTAAGTGAGCTGGGTGGCGGCCAGGGGCGAAGGCCTTGGCGGTCCAATCCTCGGCTACAGAAGCTAGTTGTCGGTACGTGGAATGTCACCCTTCTGGCGGGGAAGGAGCCTGAGTTGGAGAAATTCTGGTTAGATATAGTTGGACTCACCCCAACGCACAACAAGGGCTCTGGAACCAGTCCTCTCGAGAGGGGCTGGACTTCATTCCACTCTGGTGTTGCCGCAACAAGAGGCGACGGGCAAGGGTGGCAATTCTCGTTGCCCCCCGGCTCCAAGCCTGCATGTTGGAGTTTAACCCAATAAGCGAGAGGGTAGTTTCCCCACGCCTTTGGGTGGGGGGACCGGTCCTGACTGTTGTTTGTGCTTATGCGCCAAACAGCAGTTCAGAATACCCACCCTTTTTGGAGTCCTTAGAGGAAGTACTAGAGAGTGCTCCCTCAGGGGATACCCTTGTTCTACTGGGTGACTTCAACGCTCATGTTGGCTTTAACAGTAAGACCCGGAGAGTTGTGATTGGGAGGAACGGCACCCCTGATCTTAACCCGAGTGGTGTTTTGTTGTTGGACTTCTGTGCTCGTCACGGATTGTCTATAACGAACATGTTCAAGTACAAGGGTGTCCACATGCGGTCTTGGCACCAGGACACCCTGGGCCGCAGTTTGATTAATGTCTTTGTGGTTGTGTAATTAGACTTGCGGCCACATGTTTTGGACACTCGGGTGAAGAGAGGGGCGGAGCTGTCAACCGATCACCACCTGGTGGTTAGTTGGTTCCAATGGTGGGGGAGGATGCCGGTCAGACCTGGCAGACCCAAACGCATTGTGAGGGTCTGCTGGGAACGTCTGGCAGAGTCCCCTGTCAGGAGTTTCAACTCCCACCTGCAGGAGAACTTTGACCAGAGTGCCCGGGGACTCTGAGGCGGGTTCCCCTATCTCTGGGGCTGAGGTTATCGAGGTGGTCAAAAAGCTCCTTGGCGGCAAGGCCCCGGGGGTGGATAAGATCTGCCCGGAGTTCCTTAAGGCCCTGGATGCTGTGGGCGTGTCTTGGTTGACACGACTCTGCAGAATCGCATGGACTTGGAGACCAGGGTGGTGGTACCGCTTTTCAAGAAGGGGGACTGGAGGGTGTGTTCTTACTATTGTGGGATCACACTCCTCAGCCTATTTAGGGGTTCTGGAGAGGAGGATCCGCCGGATAGTGGAGCAGTGTGGTTTTCGTCCTAGTCGTGGAACTGTGGACCAGCTCTATACTCTCGGCAGGGTCCTTGAGGGTGCATGAGAGTTGTCCCAACCAGTCTACATGTGTTTTGTGGACTTGGAGAAGGCATTCGACTGTGTTCCTCGGGGAATCCTGTGGTCCGGAATTATGGGGTATCGGACCACCTTACCGGTTTGTTCCCTGTATGACCGGTGTCAGAGTTTGGCTCGCATTGCCGGCAATAAGTCGGACCCGTTTCCAGTGAGGGTTGGACTTCGCCAGGGCTGCCCTTTGTCACCGATTCTGTTCACTACTTTTATGGACAGAATTTCTAGGCGCAGCCAGGGCGTTGAGGGGTTTCAGTTTGGTGGCCACAGGATTCAGTCTTTGCTTTTTGCAGATGATGTGGTCCTGCTGGCTTCATCGAGCAGTGACTTTCAACTCTCACTGGATCGGTTCGCAGCTGAGTGTGAAGTGGCTGGGATTAGAATCAGCACCTCCACATCTGAGTCCATGGTTCTCACCCGGAAAAGGGTGGAGTGCCATCTCCTGGTCGGGGATGAGGTCCTGCTTCAAGTGGAGGAGTTTAAATACCTCGGGGTCTTGTTCACGAGTGATGGAAGGATGGAACGTGAGATGGACAGGCGGATTGGTTCAGCATTTGCAGTGATGCGGACTCTGCACCGATCTGTCGTGTTGAAGAGAGTGCTGAGCCGACAGGCAAAGCTCTTAATTTACCGGTCGATCTACGTTGCTACCCTCACCTATGGTCATGAGCTTTGGGTAGTGACCAAAAGGACAAGATCGTGGGTACAAGCGGCTGAAATGAGTTTTCTCTTAGGGTGGCTGGGCTCTCCCTTAGAGATAGGGTGAAAAGCACTGAAATCCGGGATAGACTCGGATTTCTGATGAGGTGGCTCGGTATGCTGGAGCCTATCCCAGCTGACTTCAGGCGAGAGGTGGGGTACACCCTGAACTGGTCACCAGTCAAACGCAGGGCAGACAGACAACCATTCACTCTCACATTCATGCCAATGGACAATTTAGAGTCGCCATTTAACCTAACGTGCATGTTTTGGGATTGTGGGGGGGAAACCAGAGTACCCAGTGAGAACTTGTGGGACACACCTCTTCATCAGTTAAGACGAGTTAATTTTGGGGCTCTTAATTTGTTATTCTGTACTTCTATCTTTAATGGAACACTTAAGGGCATTGATTACCAAGCTTTTTTTGCAGCACCCCTCTTTTGGACATAAAATTATTTTAATATTGAATAGTGTTCGTGGTAGCCCCGTCCTGTCATAATGCCGGGCGTGCCCCCCAGTTTGAAAACCACCGCTTTAGGGGAAGCCCTTTTCTGTCCAAGGTCCCAACTGCAAGAGCCATAAAGAAATGTTTGGATGATTTTGATGTGGAAGAACTTTGGAGCACTGCGATATTTGACCTTACAAATGTTCTTCTGTACCAAAATTCCCACGTACACCCACAAACGTCTTGTCGGAAGTCTTTCCGAAAGAGTGGAACCACAAGCGTATGACAGCGTGTTCCACAATACTTTTGAACAAAGCGTCGTCAGCACAGCCCAAGGTCAACCATTCCTACTTAATGTGCATTGTTTCTCGTTGCTGTCATTATGAGCAGTCGTAATAAATCCACCAAAGTGTCTTCAGTGTTACATCTCACTCTTGACCCCGCAGCTGGTTCACGTCTCCACAAACACAAAAATCACCGACTTAAAACGTGTTCCAGCGTCTTCCCACGGATTTCTTCCGACACGTTTTGCCATCTGAAAGCTATATTCTTCCGCCTGCCAGAGCGCACTCACATCTGGTCAGCGCGCGGATCAAACTACCAGACGTGCGGAGTGGAGCTTGACCCTCTGCTGGCTGATACGGTGCAACTCAGCGGGCGGTGGCGCAAGGAGCAGACTGAATATTTTCATGTAGCACACTGGCGCTCGCCGTCATATTCCCCAAGAGACTAGAAGTGCGTCTCATTAAAGGCTCAGAGATTTGTGGGATTGTCGGAATGCAGCATGCTAATCTTCCTAGAGCGGTGGAGGCCTGCGGTGTAGCCTGCCCCACTTTCCCCCCTCTGGTTTCCCCCCTGGCAGCCTTTCATCACTCACACATTTGTGCTGTGTCTCCCCATGTGTCCAGGCCGGACTTACAACGACCTCAACCAGTATCCCGTTTTTCCCTGGGTCCTGGCCAGCTATGACTCAGAGGAGCTGGACCTCACCCTGCCGGCCAACTTTAGAGATCTCTCCAAGGTACTGCCAGACTTTAGGCCATGGCTACTCAATTACTTAATGGACAGGTGTCCCAAAATGTTCATTTGACAGGAGTATTTTATGACTTTCAAACAAACCTTAGCACTCTACAAAAATTTAACTTCAGAGCAGCAAAAGTACCATCCACCCATCTTCATTTTCATTTTACAGTAAAATACAGTGCATCACAGAACAAATGGCCTACTTTTTAATTTGGTCATGATATCGCACCTCGTTTACTGCGGCCAGCATGCAGTCCTTTATCATGTCTGCGTTGGTGAATGGTGCGGCATCACTATCAGATGTCTTTCTCATTTCTGTGTGCGTCTATCCAAACTGAAAATGAATGAATGAATCTATATATATTCCTACTACGTTACAATGTAAACACATGTAAACACATCGGCTTTCCCACCCCATTTCCAGTAAAAGCATATTTTGTAATCCATTTGTTGTTACTAGTCCAATTTTAGGATCTGTAGAACATGTCATATCTGTTTTATTCCTTTTTTCTTTCAAGCACTGTAATGGACACTGATGAAGCGTATTTGAGCGCTTTTATAAATTCAGGGCATCTGCATCAATAGTTTTGGCCAAGCTTTGACAAAGCAGATGAAAATCTAGTGAGTCCGAAACAGAACCCTTAGCAAAGTATTACAATAGGATTTAATGTAAAGGGAGGAACCTTTAACGCAGACCGAGGGAAGGGTTTAAGCGAGGAGGGCCAGTGTGTGTAATTATGATTGTACTTGCTGCTGAAGTGTGCACATATGTATACAGTGCAGCTCTAATAGTCCACTCTTTAAATTTAAGTTTAACACACTAGAGACAAACAATGTCCCCCGTGGCTCCTCAATTCCTTCCCCTCGTCCCTCCGCTCACGTTTGTGTTTGCTGGTCTCCAAAAATGACACATATTTTTGCGAGAACCATGTCCTATATTTTAAAAAGTGAATACAATTCAAAGTGTGCCAACAGTTTTAGACTGTAATAAGTCTCCGAATTGGGTGGATTAAAGTGCTGAGAAGGTTTTATATTTCAAATTTTTAACGCTTTTTAACGTCATGTCTTACTTTAAAATGTCAGCACAAAAAAATAAACAAAACATTGTACATTATAAAACAAAAAATATATTTTAATTGTAATTTTATGACTTTATTACCCCAATGCTTTAACTTTATTCCCAAATTATTTTTTCCCCAACCTAATATTCCAAAAATGACAACTTTATATTGTTTTGTTTGTTTCTTAATAGTGTGACATTTAAAAAATAAAAATGAACTCTGTTAGGAAGATGGCATTGTTTTTACTCATAGTATTACAAGTTTACTTTTTTATTTTAATATTTTGACTTTCTAAATTACAGCAATTTTTTCCATTTTTGCTGTTGTTTAATTTTAAAATTGTTTCAACTTTTTACATAATTATGACTTTAATCCTGTAATATTATGACTTTATTCTTTTAATAGTATAACCTTTCCCACACCCTAATTTTCCCAAAACTTTATTAGGTTAGATTACAACTTTTTCTCCTAATATTTTGACTTTATTTTTGTACAATTACTGCTCAATTTTTGCTGTTTCTTTCAAGTTTTTGTTAAATTGTACTTAATAATAAATCACTCGGACTGCACGTTCAATTCCCTTGTTGTAAAGCAAGACATGCTACATATATTTTAAGAAAATAACTTAACAGAAATAAGTAAATGTTATAGTGTTTAGAAACTTCTGAGAGCCATGTGTGGTCATCAAAAGAGCCACATCTGGATCCAGAGCCGTAGGTTCCCTAACCCCGGTATACAGACTGATGTCTTTGTTTTATCTTGCCGTGTTTTCATTCTGTTCCTGCATTCTTTTTTTTTTTTAATCATTACTCCAGTTTTAAGATTGGATTCCATGTTTGTCACCCACTCAAGTGAAGTGTTCAAAGTGTCTGCTTATTTGGGCTGCTTCTCCTTGACCTGTTACATCACAGATGCGTACAAAATTGACAAATAATCAAACAAAGTTACATTTGCATAGTGTTGAATTTTTCACTATATGCACTTTACTTCTGTTACACATGAGATGCACATTTACGATTTAGATGTTAGCCCTCTTTGTGGCCTGACAGCTTTTTATAGTCCTTTTCAGAGTCAAAATAGATTGTGAAGGGGAAGACAACGGCTCACTGTAGCACAAACTTTGGCCTGGTTTACATGTTTCCCACTCCCCTTCCTCTCTCTCTCTCTCTCTCTCTTTCTCTCTCTCTCTCTCTTTCTCTCGCTCTGGCTCTCATACTTCAGCTCACTGACCTGAAAACATTCACATTCCTGACTCAAATCTCTTTTCTGACTCTACACCGCATTTTGTCATGGTCGTACTCCACAGATTCTTTGTAATGCATTGCTCAGATTTTTAGAATGTGAATCACATTCTGGTCTACTGACAAAGATGTATGCAAACAGGGCATGTGATTTAATATGATGGAGGAAAAAAGCAGGTATATGTTAAGTTAAAATTTTCTGCAAGTTCCAGAAATGCTTGATTTTTAATTAAAGGTATTGAATGGCTTTTGAATGAATTGAATTTTTTTTTATATTATCTCGGCCAGAAAGTCTACTTAAAGGTATGTAATGCTAAAGGAAATTCTAATGGAGGCAAAGTAGTTTAGTTTATTTTCAACATGTTTAGCAAAGTTACATTAAAGTACATCATGTTTACACTTGCCCAATTCAGCATGTCTGAAAAGGTGTAGGAAGAAGCAGGGCTTAGCAAACGAGTGTGTGGGCCTTTAATTGAATATCGTATACAAAAACTTAGAGACGAAACTCAGAAAAGGTTATGCCAATAATTAAGTCTGTTAAGTGTTTTGGACGCAACCATACATCATTCCCATTGGTCAACTTTTGGTGCTGATCAGTTGGGCCAAGAAATCCAGTGTTCGAGTGAGTGTGTGTTTGTGCTTGGCGTGGACCGTCAGCCACGTGAGCATCCCTGCGGCCCCGTGGAGACAGTTATGTATTATAATGTATTCCGCTGACATCCTCCCATGCTGTTTACAGGCCTGAGCTGCCTTCATTAGCATGAGTTCACAGCCCCCATCGCTTGACAGTTGTCCTTGGAACCCCGCAGCTCTTAACTCCACAAGTTCACACCGCTCACTACACCCTGACGTTCAATAATGGATGACACCGCCAGGCGACTAGACCCTGATACCAAAAACACTTGACACAAGGCAAGCCCGCACAACCGCGTGAGATCTAATATGAACTGTTATATAGTGCTGGAAACTACAACCGCAATAATAAACACGTGAAATCAAAATATCCCTGACAGTGTCAGTCAAAACTGAATATTGTTATCTTTGCAAGGAGAATGTTTATATTAGATCACTGTAAATTGTGCATGCGTGCCTAATCAAGTGGCTGGTGGATGTTTCCTCACTACTCCCCCCATCCATCCATCCATTTTCCTTCGCTTATCCGGGTCCGGGTCGCGGGGGCAGCAGCTTCAGTAGGGAAGTCCAGACTTCCCGGTCCCCAGCGACCTCTTCCAGCTCCAACGGGAGGACACCAAGGCGTTCCCAGGCCAGAATAGTCCCTCCAGCGTGTCCTAGGTCTTCCCGGTGGCCTTCTCCCGACTGGGCATGCCCGAAACACCTCACAAGGGAGGCGCCCGGGAGGCATCCGGACTAGTTGCCCGAGCCACCTCAACTGGCTCCTCTCGATGTGAAGGAGCAGCGGCTCTACTCTGAGCTCCTCCCGGATTGCCGAGCTCATCACCCCATCTCTAAGGGTGAGTCCAGCCACCCTATGAAGGAAACTCATTTCATTCTTTTGGTCATGACCCATGACTCATGACCATAGGTGAGGGTGGGAACGTAGATCGATCGGTAAACAGAGAGCTTTGCCTTCCGGCTCAGCTCTGTCTTCACCACGATGGTCCCGTACAGCGACCGCATTACTGCAGATGCTGCACCGATCCGTCTGTCGATCTCACGCTCCAACCTTCCCTCACTCGTGAACAAGAACCCGAGATACTTGAACTCCTCCACCTGATGCAAGACCTCACTCTTAACCCGGAGGGTACAGTCCACCCGTTTCCGACTGAGAACCGTCTGGTCTCGGATTTGGAGGTGCTGAGTCTCATCCCAGAAGCTTCACACTCAGCTGCAAACCGCTCCAGTAAATGCTGAAGGTCACAGCCTGATGAGGCCATAAGGACCACATCGTCTGCAAATAGCAGAGACGAGATCCTAAGGTGTCCCCCTATACTTGGAACACACCCTCCAATTTTTACTAAAAACACAACTTACTAAAAAAAAAAAATCACTTCCCCAATACAATTTTACAATTATATGACAGCAGATTATGACTATAAATTACAACACATAGTTTAATATTTTTATAATATATTTCTTTAATTATAATAGCAACTAAACAACATATCAGAAACGACAAACGACATACAGTACTGGAATTTTATTTATTTATTTTTACATTTTCCAGTTAGCGTACAATATGGCGTACGTTTTGTTGTATGATTTAAGCATCCTTAGTTTACTAAAAAAATGCCAACCTGGAACCAGATGTCAGCTACGGCGCCCTTCTGTGTCATCAGCATTTGACTCTTAAAAATGTTTACACAAAATTCATTTTTCTAGTATAAACAATTCCAAATGTTTATTGATAGGGAATGAAAGGGTTAAGGGTTTTAGCTTCATTAAAGATGTGACCGTTTTCAAAGACATGATGTGGCAGAAAGACCGCACACAGACACCATCTTCCTGTTTTGTCATGAGTCATTTCTTGAATTCAATAGTGGTTTTACACCCTATTTGTTAAATGACTGGTACTTGCAACTTTTCCATTTTGGGTTATAGAGGTGAGAAACACTATTGAATTCAAGAAACAACACATGAAAAAACAGGACGTTTTGAAGTTGTAGTGGTTCATCTTGTTGCCGCATTGTGTCTTTGGGAACAGGCAGTGATGGTAAAATTAACCTTGCGTGTTCATTTACCCTTTTTGTTCATAATTTATAGGTTTTTGTATGCATATGAAATTATTTTCTATATGCAAATTGATAATAATGTGTTTTGTTTTACCAGTTTTTGCTTTCTGGAACAGATTAAATGAATATAGAGTACATTACATAGATTACAATACAATAGATTTGCTTAGCGTCCCTTTAATTAGTCTGACCTTCAGGAACAAATTAATGAAGGTAGCCAAGGTTCCACTGTATTTATACAAATATTTCTGATTTTTATAATATTTGTTATAATATTTTCATAAAGAAAAATGAAGACAGCCACAATATAAAATGCTTATGCGCAAAGGAAGAGCCTATTCATGGAAATGGACATTGCAGGCGATTTCTGATTGTTTAGTTAATGTGTACATCCAAATTAAGGTTTCTTGTCATGATGTATACCAAAATCACCACACACAAAATGATTACTAGGCAATAAATAACTGTGAACTTGTCCTCTTCTTTCCCACACTTGAGAAGCACATTAGCGTCTCATTTGTCAATCACAGCTGAGGGTGTCCTGATGGACAGCATAGTTCTTAACATCTGCAGTTGAACACACGCACAGTGTTTCCCAAACATGTGTGTGCTCGCTGCTCACCTGCAATTAGCTGCTGCTTGCCTATCCAGTCAGGTGTGAATGGTGCTGCTGAGCGTCGTCATGCATGCAACCCCCGGGCTTGAGGCTGGCTGCATATTTGAATGTCAGACGATCTTGAAGCGTTGCGTGCATGGGTCGTAATGATTATTTCCTGATGGGGTGACAGGTGGATGACAGGTAGGCGGAACCTCATCTTTCTCATAGATGTTAAATGATGTGATGCAAATTCCTTAGAGTTGAATCATGTTCATGCTGGGATGCATGAAATTTTGTCTGTTATGGCTCGGATACTACGTGAAAAGCTGGAACATTGGGTTGACTTTGTCCCCAACATTCTATGTTGGTGCCTTTTAAACGAAAGTAAGTAACGAAAGTACCATAGTGGAAAAATGGTGGGAAATTACGGCTTTTATGCAGTGTGTCTTAGGTAAAGACATATTTCTGGTGCAAAACCCTGGCAAAAAATAAAATCCAGTCAAAAAAACCCCACAATATAAATAAATATAAATACGTTTCTATATTTGTAGTATTAGACCAAAAAAAAACCTGTATATGATAATATCATTTGAAAGTTCATAAAAGTACGTGGTCCACTTACCTGTATGGTAGACACATGGACATTCACTATTCTACAGTATTTTGTATATAAATATATGCTATTGAGCATGCTGGGGGATTAACATTTGTATAAATTTAGATTTTTATAATAGCCATACAATATTTGTACTTGATAAGACAAGGATGCATATAAAGCATATACTATTTGGACATATGTGGTATTTCTTTGTTATTACAAAGCACAAGCCATAGAAACTGTAGTTATTCAAACTATATATATTTTACCTTCACCTGGTTTGACTAGTAGACAAAAACACCCTACTGGTTTTGCGTTTGCAAGATTCAGTGTCCCATAAGTGACTCAAAGAAAAGCACAAGTGTGCACAAGAGAGGGCTGTAACACGCTGTCTATACTGTTTGCCAAAGAAATCATCGTGTCCCTCCAAAGTCAACAACACGATGAGGGTGACTAGGTCTTTGGTGTGGGTTTAGGACCAGGAAAATGACATGGTCCCAACTAAATGGAACCATGTGAACATCAACTGAAAAAACACGACAGCCAAGGAAGTTCACTCTGGCGAACACAAACCCTTGGAACCGTCACCTTCAGACACAGTCAGTATGTCTGCAGTGTTGTTCCTGAAGGGAAGTGAAAGGCTGTGTATGCGCTGTAGGAAAAGACATAAACAACACTCAGAAATGACAAACTTCATTTTCCAGTGAGACCATGGAAATATGGGGACGCTATGACGGATGAAAAGTAACAAGCAATCCATGATATGACAGAGGGCATCTTTACGTTCCCTATGCAGTGGAACCTGCTACAGTCGCCAACCCAAATAATAATATGTCCAACAACTCAAGTCCCACCATGTTGTTAATCGACGTTGACATACTTGGTCGACTGCTTTCCGCAACACGGTACAATCGAAGGGCCAAAGGAGCCATTTGTATTAAAAAGAGATCTGATACGTCAGCATTTGTTGTAATGTAACTTTGTCATCATCGCAGCATGAACTACGCGACATTGCATTAAAGGGATAGTTTGGATTTTTTGACATGAAGCACTCCCATCAGCAGTGTAGTGCATCAACAGGAACTTCATCCCTGGTCAGTTTTCGGGGTTGAGTAAAGTAGTTGGTAGTGGTAAAGTACTGTTTTAAAAAGTAAATACATTTGCATCACAAAAGAGTTTTCCACAAAAGTGAATGTGTGTGCTCCACAGTGTCAACATGCGCAGATGACGACCACTGTAACATGAGAGACACTACCACTACCAAAGACCTCTTTTCCATTGTGACTGCATCAGAGCTTTTTTGGAGCTCAGAGCTTTTGTTTCCTACTGACTCCTAAAGCTTGCTGAGCTGAGTGAGCGACCCATTTGCATAATGAGGTGGGTGGGGTTACCTAAAAAGGTCTGCAAATTACCTCCATCTTTATTACATTGCATTGCCAGTCGTAACAATGGGAAATACTCCGAAAACATGGACACCAGAGGAAACCCACTGTCACTGTCACTTTAATACCACACTTGCAAATAACTCCACCAAAAACCTGGAAGCCATCACAAACAACCCAGTCAGACTGGCTTGGACTCTTGTAAGCTGTATTTGTTTAATTTAATGGATTGTCTCCATCACTTGTTTTGTAGTGAGACATGTTCACATTCACTACCCCCGTAGTAAGTATTGTGAAGCAGGTGATGGAAATGGAAAAAACAGTTGACTGACTTCTTAGTTGAACACCTGTTTTGTGATGCAAATGTTTTACTCTTTAAAACCTTCAACAGACCAGAACCAGAATTGGGGGGAAAGTCACTGTTACACTACACTGCGAATGGGGATGTCATACAACTTCATGTCAAAAAAATCAGAACTATCCCTTTAAAATTTGCGCACAGTGACTTCCTGTTCAGTGCAAATCAAGCAGTGCACAATAACACCCATGCACCTTTTTTCATCTTTTCACAAACCAAAGCTCATTAGCGGTTGAACGTGAAATAACGCAACACGACGTTTCAAACAATAAGCATCCCTTCCAGTGTTCCAGTATCTCAATGCACTTTGCATCTCACAAGGAATTACGCTTCAGCATGCTGCTACGTCAGGTAACGTCAGGATTGCGATCGCTCGGCACAGCGGCATGCGAGCTGCAGTCTCATGCAATCACCAAGCATAGCTGTCTCAATGAATCAGATGTGCTTCACAATGCTACTGGAGCACATTAGGGAGGGTTGAAGAAAGCTTCATTATATGGGCAGGGGGGCTTTGTTCACAAGATGTCAGGTTGCAGCTGAACTGAACATACTTATATTGTCACAATGGTTATGGGTACAAAAAGAGTGTCCTTTTCTAAAAAGCTTTTTTTTTACTATCACAATGAAGTTTCAATTTTTTTAAATTGCAATTACAAGCAGTCCTTGTGTTAGAACTGGTGGTTACCATGCATACATTATTAATATTGTACAAAAACAAAAACTAGTTATGTGCCTGTGGTAGAAGAATACAGAGTCACGTGTCGCTACACTATGGGAAGAGAAGCGTAAGACAGACTCTTTTGATGGCACACACGGTGCAAGTGTGAGAAGGTGAAAGTGAAAAGTGGAGTGAAGTCAGACATCATAAAATGTTCAGAAAGTACTACATACGTCATAAATAGTAATGGGGGAAAAGATACATATTTTTGGCCAATGTTAAAAGAGAGTGATGTTATGACCACATGAAATTGTAATGCAGTTTCAAGATGAAAACTGTGGAACTTCAGTCGTCATTTGTAATTTTGCACTGAAGGCATATAACAGCTTTTTATTTATTTATTTATTTATTTGCCCTTTGGCGGTGGTTTCACTTTCACGTGTTCCTAAGGCAACAAAATGCCTCCCATTACGCATACGCTTAGCAGGAATAAATTGCTTTTCTCTGCCTTTTCAATCAATCCTGCCAATACAAAAGCCTCACAGGCAAGTTGGCGTCAATATTAATACACTTGGTATGACCCAGTCAGTCACAGGGGTGGGGAGGGAGGGTCCTGATCTCATCAACGGCAGCTTTCCTACCTGCTGCTTACAAAACATGAAAACACTTTTGTCTTCCATATAAGCTTATATATTGGACACAGGGGCAGTCACACCACACACACACACGCACACGCACACACACACACAGCAATCTCTCAATCCAAATTAAACACGACTATTTTCCCTCCTCATTTCTCCTCCAAAGTTAATGGCAGTCTGCATGGATGTTAGCACAATCAAATAGAGCGAAAGAGAAGTTTATTGAGATGTGCGTGGATTTACGAGGTGATAATAGCCTCGCATGTGACTCGTCTTGACCCAGCTGGACCGCTGTGTGAGCCGCAAGAAATCTCACACTCAAAAAAACCCCCCCAAAAAAACGTCCTGGTTGCTAATTCAAAAGTGGAAGATTGAGGTATGTGGCTGAAAAGCATAAACATAGTTGCATGGGTTGTATCTGTACGTGTACAAAATGCAAAGCTTTTGTGTCAACAGCTTAAATGAACTTAAATGAACCGCAAACGGCTGCAAAAAATGTATACAAAAAAAATGCATTCAGTGTTTCTTAATGCACTAATTATGTGCCGTGCGAGTACTCATCTGTACTGTCCAGGAAAATCCTATTACGAGTGCATTGTACTGTTCCATTACTAATAGTTACTTATAAATCCAACAATAACTCATTCGGATTTGCTGTAAATCTGATGAGAACACGGTAATTGTGCTTAAGGGGACTTTACAAGGCCAAAGTGACCCTTTTCGCTTTATTTTGCTGACCTCAACGTTAGACTGAGACTGGAAGAGAAGGTTTTCTGTTTTTTGCGTCAACATAATAATAAAATAATGAGCTGTGAGCACGCACAGGGAACAACGCCTTCATTTTTGCTGTCCAGGAAACATGGCGAGGCTGCTCGGTGTTATTTTTGTCAAGGATTGAAGCTGTCATATTTGGGGAATGTTCACCTGACAGATGGTTGAAGACGGCTGCGGTCGAGGAGTGTGACATGCACCCTGTTCGCTGAAATGTTAAAACTGAAACAGATGAAAGCTGAGGGCAGATCAAATGGCAAATTCTTCAAACCACTCGATACAGTCCACTAATTATTATTTCAGCATC
Source organism: Oostethus manadensis (assembly GCA_024372805.1). Lineage (NCBI taxonomy): Eukaryota > Metazoa > Chordata > Actinopteri > Syngnathiformes > Syngnathidae > Oostethus > Oostethus manadensis. Next base: position 1,217,040 of record QODF01000102.1, read on the forward strand.
CAGTATAACAATTCTTTACGAATATGCCAGGTGAATAACTGTAATGTCATGTTTGCAATGTCATCATAACATGGAAGCTTGTAATTGAATGTGTTTATTTAGTGTATTGGTACATTTTTTATACTTTAACTCAGTGATCTTGCAGGTACAACTGCTTAAAGGTCCCATATTTATTCATCCATCCATTTTCTATATTATGTTCTATACCTCTTATCCTTATTAGGGTCGTGGGTATGCTGGAGCCTATCCCAGCTGACTTTGGGCGGGAGGCGGGATACACCCTGGACTGGTTGCCAGTCAGTTTCAGGGCAGAAACCATTCACACTCACATTCATACCTTCATACCTACGGACAATTTAGAGTCTCTAATTAACCTAACAAGCATGTTTTTGGAATGTGGGAGGAAACTGGACTACCCGGAGAAAACCCACGCACCCACTTCCATATCCCCTCCCATATATATCATGTATATAAAGAAGTCTCAGAGTGTACATGGCTTTAATGCTAATGAGCGAGTTTGTCCACGCCTCGTTCCAACAGAGTGTGTGGCACCCAGAAGAAGTGCCATTGTGCACTCTATCCTCTTCTTGCCAATGCACTAACGTAATAGAAACAAATATCACATACCAAAAGGTATAATTAAAGAGTGGGACTGGAGGACACAAATGTTAGCAACACTAGCATAGCTATGTGCCTGCACTGTTGACATAACACTTGATTGATTGATGAATGATCAAACTTACAGCTCTTAAGTCTATAGCTGAAGGACAGTTGTTTTTTTTTCAGATGTGTAGCAAAGCCTGTTTAGTTTGTAGGTTACCTTCTAAAGACACACATAATTGTTATAACATTTTCAAAGTTCATTTTGCATAATTTCTGCATCTTGTCTGTTTTTTCCCTACAGCCAGTCGGAGCGCTAAACCCAAAGCGCGCCGCCTTCTTCGCCGAGCGCTATGAGTCATGGGAGGACAATCAGACTCCACCTTGCCATTACCGGTGTCACTGCTCCACCGCTGCCTCCACGCTGCACTGGCTCATCAGGATGGTGAGGAGCACCCCGTCGCCCTCCCTTCTTGCTTTGCCAAAATGTATCCGGCGTCCTTTGACAGCTTTTCATTTTGCAGCCTGCATTAGTGCGTCGTCACTTGTCAGGCCTGATGATGCTGTTACTTTGAGCTCCGTCAGCTCGTACAGCGGGGCCCCCGACGTCTCCATCGGGTTTCAGGCGCAGGCTGGACCAATGGCGCTCCCCAAAACACATTTCACAGGCCAGTAAACCGGCATATGTGAACTAAATAAAGAGTGGCTGGGTAATGATTTACAGAGCGGGTGTGGGAGCGCCGTGACAGGTTTATGTGTTTCAGGCTGCAGACATGTCCATCAAGGTTACTCAGCACTGTCCTCATTTACTCCAGACAAGGAGGAGGAGGAAGATGAGGAGGAGGAGGCACAAGTTGTTTGTGGAAGTCCAAGAGCTCCCTTCTTCCTCCCCCATCATTAGTAGAAAGGGGCTGCTGATGAACTGAGGGAGTTCCCTTGACAGCACTTAGATTGGCCTCTGTGGGTTTGCTCCCACAATGCTTTGCTTCCCGCAGCCACCAATTGCCGCCATTGTGTCAGGCTGGGAAAAAAATACCTCATTTGAGCCAATTATCATTAAAGCTCAATGTACTCCTCGAAGAACACTCATTAATTTCCCCCCCGGGCTCGCTTGCGATTTATATGTCGGTCGTGTAAAAGCACTGAAATGCACACTTTTGAAAACATGTTGAGTATAAATGGTAACATGTGATTTTATGTTTGGAGTCTTGTTTTTTTTTGTTTATATTTATTTCTGTATTTGTGTGTTTCCTCAGGAGCCGTTCACTACGTTGTTTCTAAGCGCCAATAATAACAAATTTGACCACCCAGACCGCATCTTTTCATCCATTGCGCACTCATGGAGGAATTGTCAGCGGGACACCTCAGACGTGAAGGTGAGGACAGTAGTCCAAGATAGCATGGATTTCACATTCCGTAAATTCTATATAAGCTGCTTTTTTAAATTTTCACTTTGAACCCTGCGGCTTATACACCGATGCGGCTAAATGTGGCTGAGTTCTAATGTCATGACATCATTACATCGGAACTACTACTAATTGTTTAAATACTGTGCTGCTTGCAAGTAGTTTAGGAAATGGTAGCTTTTTCTTTGACATTAGCCAATCACGACCGGTCAGTGCACTCACAACAATCTTATTAACCCATTTGGCGTTGCTGGAGGTCATTATATGTAACAATACAACAATTTATCTGTCTAAGTCACGGTATCATCTTGCAAACAACATTAAACTCATCACACATCAACTTAACATTCAAACTGTATACCTAGGATATATACAGACATGTACCAATACGACTTAAAAATGGAAAAAACAACTCCTAAAGTTTTCCTATAAGGCTTTGCTTATGGGCAACACTTTCATTGGAGCACTGCGATGACGTTTGGGTGCCTGCGTCCTCTGGCTACCTCTGGTGGACAGAGGCAGCAATGAAATGCTTTGCTCAGACTAAATGCCTTTAAACACGTATTGGCACATGTTTGATATTTTTCAGGTACCCCTTTTCAGTTTTAAGGTGCTGTGTGTTTAGTATTTGTGAGATGTTACCGTGAGTCAGACTGTTATGCTGAGTAATGACCTCCTACAATTGTAATGTAATGTTGTCATGAGTTTTATCACAGCTCATGATTGGCTCCTGTCGTATAAAGACCTGCTAGGACAAATCGGTTTTTTTCTCTAAATTTAGTGGGTGAATTTACATTTACAGCATTTGTTTTTTGACCTGCATGAAGACGGCACACAGTGTAGTGGGTCCCCACACATTCATCATTAGCATTCAACTTTTTTTCAGAAAATAGGCAGTTTTCCCGCAGAAAACACATCTAATTCACCAAAAGTTTGTAATAATTCATCTACAATGTAAGTTATAATACAGGTCAAATGTAGCGCTTGTATGTTCCTCTGTTAGAGAACCCACAGTTTACATGAAATTTTCCACTTTGTTTGGCGGTCCTTGGCTGCACCATAGTTATGTGCTCCATAATTGTTTGGCCACGCAAATTGTGAATTTTTTTCTACATGTAGAAAGTATTGAATATTTGTATCTCTACAGTATGGAGTATTATAATATGCAAAAATAACACAGTGCACAAAGTCTAAGGAACATGTAATGTGCAAAAGTTTTTGTTTTTGTTTTTTACTCAAACTCAAAGTTATTTGAGCCAAAAGTGTCCTTAAATGTTTTTAGTACTTTATACATATCTAAAGAGTCCAGATGTTTAATCTTTTTAATCTAAAATATTGAAACATACATATATGCATATATAATTCTTTTATTTTGATTAACTCAGTAGGTCATCACAAAACTACAACTTTAATAATAACATGATGGGGGGGCATCCCTGTCATACTGAATAAATGTGAGAGTAAATGGTTGTTTGTCTGCCCTGTGATTGACTGGCAACCAGTCCCGGGTGTACCTCGACTCTCGCCCGAAGTCAGCTGGGATAGGCTCCAGTATACCCGCGACCCTATTGAGGATAAGCGGCATTAAAAAGGAATGGATGGATGGAATAATGCGAGTACATCGTATCAAAAGCAAAAAACTTTAAGTATTCAACATTGTAATGCAGGTGCAATTGCACGTGCTTTATAAAGTAAGATATTTTTATGATACTCTTATTTTATTAGCACTATTAAACATGTTCATGTTCAGTGGCCAGTAAGAATATCAATGTTTTTTCACCGACTTAGTCGATGTTTCCGGTTGCCACCTCGACATGTTTAGTTCAGAAGAGGGCTGGTTAGTGTTAGTGAGGACATACTGCTGTGAATGAGTGATCCGTGCAAGCTCCCCGCACTATGAGGGAGCAGTCCGGGCACAGTGAGGGGGCGCTACCTCTGTTGCTCCGGAGCCAACTATCCAACTGCCAACATGAAATTAACAACGACAAATATCCAACGTCCAACATGAAGCTTACTTCATCAATGTGTGGAGAGAAGCCGCTTGTCATCCAGCCTGTGTGGTAAAGAGAGAGGAAAACAAACATACATCCACATGTCGATTTATTGAGGCCAGCAAAGTGACCAAATTTGTTTTTTTTTAATCATTCGATTAACCAATTTGTTGAATATAGTGACAGGTTTAGCCTTCTGCCTTAGCATGTCTTTCCCTGAAGGTAGCATGTTAGATACAGTCAATGGACTAGTCTGTTGGAGGCATTCCAAAAGGCGTACATTGTCATTTTATTGCCGGGGGAGTGAACATTGGCGAGGATAACCATTGGATGGAAAAGTACCGGTTAGATAGCCCGGATCTCTCTGCTTCCTCTCGCAGTTGAAGCGCATTAGTTAGGGTCAAGACTGAGGTGGGCCAAATACAAAGATATTAATCCTCAACTCTGATTAGCATTCTCAGATTGCATGGAACCGTCCATTTTCATGTGATATTGACCATCACTAGGAGCTGCATTTTCGGTATTAATCAGCATTTGCGTTTCATCTGGTTGCCATCAAATTTAAACCTTTTATAGTTCTCACATGAGTGACCCTAAAAGCTTTTGTGGCTGGTCCATGTGTGTGGGCGGGTCATTGCAATGACATTAGAAACTTGTTATGACTCAGCTCCACAACTTCTTCTGCATCATGGTCCTTCCCTGAATAGATTCACATGCCAACTTCTTCAGTGGATTAGAGTGGCATCCGGTGATGAGAGACAATGCCTCAGATGTAAGTATTTAAAATGCAACATGACTTATTTAGCATCAGACTGTCATAACTCCAATGTAGATGCATCCAAATTTGCTATGGTGGTTTTGACTCGACCCGATTGCATGTCCGCATTGACTTTAGTGGCTCCCCCCACTGGCAGACATTATTTTGTAACTGCACTACACGTGCTTCAATTGTTTTTATTTCCAGAATTTCATCTCTCTCAAAGGGAGCTAACGCTACTAACTATAATTGTAATAATAAACACATTGTTAAATTATACCTTGCCAACAGCGCCAATCAAAACTTAGCATTATTCGCTTGGTCAAGGCAGAAATCATACAGCTCACACTGAACTGTGCATGTGACCAGTAAGTGAATATCAGACTGCAACCTCGCAGCAGAGCGTCTAACACATTCTATTAATTATAAATGCCCCCACTCACATAGAAGCCTTCAAAGAAGAATACCCCCACTACCTAAAAATGCATATCTTATCAGCTGCACAGACAAATAAAATACTATCTCACAGGTCGGTGATGTTTGCATGCGAGCATTTGAGTTTGAACAAAGAGACTAAGCCCTCCACTGCAAAAAAGGGAAAAAAAGAAAAAGAAAAGCACTGAACCCTGCTGATTTGCCTCCATTTTGCCCACTGCATAGCACGCAGCAGGAATATGCGCTGACCTCAAAGTGTCATATATTTCTAGCACACTCTCAATCGGGTAGTGTTGCCGCGGGCAATTAATAAAGCATTCATGACAAAAGCAATATAAAATGTAGTCCTTTATGTAAGGACAGGATCTCTGCGAGGCACAAAACTGCCAGCCGCACAGTCACACAGCACCCTGTTAACAAATAGCACCCACTCTCCACAACTTGTGCTACGAGGATGTCTGCGTGACGTTGTTTTTACAAAATGGCTATTGAACCAGTAGATGCGTGCTGCTACATTGTTAACATGCATCTATCCCTGTCTGCACTGCTCCACACAGTATATTTAAGCATGTGTTTGTACAACTGTAATTTACTGCATACTGAGAACTGTTTCTAATATTTTGAGTACTTCATTTAGTTTAGCTATGCAAAATGCACTGCTGCTCTCAGTATGGTACGTTTTCTTGTGCAGCATATGAAAGAGCATTAGGGTCACGTTGAAATGAAAAATACGTTTATTTAGAACAAAACCTCTTTATGTGACACAAACATAATTTTTTATTATGATTTGTTATGACATTTCATAATATTACAAAATTGTAAATGCAATATCATTCATATCAATAATAGTATACATTTTTTATTTAATATTTTGTGTGTTGCTTTCTTTATACATTTTCTAAATTAGTTTTAATTTTAATTTTATTACTTGTGTTAATCAGAGGATTTTCAAATTGAATTGCAATGAAAATCCCAAACAATGTCAATGTAATAATACAAAAGATCTGTCCTTTTTTCTGTAATATGCATGCATTTTTTTAACCATCTATGTCTGTGTAGAACTGATTAAAATAACATTTGCGATCTGCAGGTTTGTAGGTCAGTGCTGTATTGATTGCTAGCAAAGTAAACATGAAATCTGTTTTGTGCAGATCATTACATCATCCGTTTGTGTTTATTTAGAATCTTTGTCGCTGTAAGGAAATGAACAGACACCCAAACCGCATGTGCCACCGCCTTGTAGCGATCAGGTCTGAGCGGATGGCCAGAGGTCGGAGGTCGTCCACGGCCCAGTACACGGAGGGGGCCATGAGGCTGCCTGATTAAAAGGCGGCTTGTTTTTAGCGAGGTCTCTCCTTCATTAACCTCGGCCTCCTCCTGCAGTAATGACGACAAGAGCAAGCGATGTTGAGTCCCTCATGAGGTGACCTAAAAAAAAAAAAAAAGCAAGTCAGATGGAAACAAAATCGCCTTGGCCCTGGACCACCCCGTCATAATCGTGCATCCATGCCTCTCGTTATGTCTGCAACACACACACACACACACACGCACACACACACACGGGTAGTCACCATAATATGTGCAGGAATCCAGCAGTGACAGATTCAGACGAACGTGTCATTAAGGTGACGCGGTGCAAAGCAACGCAGGCTGCTGTGATTGACTTGTTAGCCCATCAGCATGCTGTTGCACAATTAATGGCTGCCTGCGGAGAGCGCCTTGAAAATGGAGCTGGCACTTTAACGGCTCGCAACAGAGTTACAGCAGGAAGTTAACAAAGTGAGAAAGAAAGAAGCGAGACATTTGAGTCAAATGAGACCCACTGTAGACCTCAGTTCGAAACATGTCATTAATGCGCCACCATGACTGTGACTGACGTGTGGCACTACCTATTGGTTGTGGTGAAAATGCTTTGGAAGACATGTAATATGGCTCTCCAAAAATGCCATAAGAATGATGTTGGTAATTACTGTACAGATCATTTATGGGCAATTGGTTGAAATTAGTGCCCCAGCAAAAAACGTTTTGTTCGATGGCGGCCATGTTTTGAATCAAACTTGCTCAAATTGTGCACATATGGGCTTGTCCGTCTTTAATTTAATGGTGGCTGGGCTAAAGACCTTAACGTTATGTGGACAGTTTTGTAGAGTGTGTGTTGAGGTGCGTGAGAACCTTCAAGTCAATCCAACTTGTGGGGTATTTATCAGAAGAAAAAAAAAGCAAAAAAAGCAAAAAAGTCCAAGTGTATGATGTTTGATGAATGTGTTTATTTTGCATGTGTTGCTTCAGGAAGAAAAGAGCTAGCTTACATACATATACATCAAATTTTGGCGAAATGACGAAAAAACAAACCAATTCATTCATTGATCCGGCAGATGGATTCTTAAGTCTTTATTTTAGCAGGACATTTTGCACAATTCCACAATTTGGGGAGGACCTTTTTCCTGTTCCGAGTTCACCAAGCAACGCCCATAAAGGCATGCTTGGATGAGTTTGGTGTGGAAGAGGCCCCTTAAGCACTTTTGGTGTAGGATCTCCTCTATCATGTCCAACATTAGTAACCTTTGCCATCACAAGTGGACGGAAAATCACACACAAACACACCACACTTCTCCATATCCCTCACGTTTTCATAGTGTGTAGGTGTCCCCTTACTTTTGTCCATATCATCAGCTTATCTGGCGTGTTTTCTAATGAGGACGCCTCAACATTCCTAATGTGCAGACGCCTCATTATGTCTCACCAATCCTGTTATAATTGTGTGACGGCACACAGACGCACACCTTGTTCTTAAAGGGACAGTCGTATTTTATACCGCCATTGTTTTATATTTACCCACTGCAAACAGCAGAGCATATTAACATGTTTTTTTTGTTATATTTAATCCCAATATGTTTGTGACTGGGAAATCTTGACTCCATCACTAAAAGTCGCTTTCACTTTTTTTTTTTTTTTAGCGCCGCATTGTGTAATAAGTGTAAAAACACCTCTGGCTTTTCACGTCCTGCTGTGTGCTTTGTTTGTGTTACTATTGCACCTTCAATTCTCACCCCGCCCCGGGTGAGATTTATTTCCTTAACTATCACACGTGTTATTCCTTTTTTCTTCCCGTCCAACTGAACTGCTGGATGATTACATACTGGATTCAATGAGTTCTCAGGCAAATTCAGATTTGCCTGAGATTTTTATACTAAATGACCCTACTAAATTCTACAATAAAGAATCTCTGCTCTTCTGGACCCTCAGGAGCTAATCCCAGAGTTGTTCTACCTGCCAGAGATGTTGGTCAACACAAGTGGATACCATCTGGGGATGCGTGAGGACCGCGTCATGGTGGGCGACGTGGACTTGCCAGCCTGGGCCAAGACTCCCGAGGACTTTGTGAGGATCAACAGAATGGTGAGTGGCCAAATGTTTCTGTGTTATGTTGTAGACCAGCGTTGTCCAAACCTTTTCCACTGAGGACCCACGTACTTAAAAAAACCAAAAAAAATCAAAGAATGGATGGGCCACACTCACACTTTACATTTTGTAAACCCATGTAGCTGTGATAAGACGTTAAAGCAGCACAGAAATAAAATCCTGTGGGGATAAAATTATGATGGAGTAACACACTCAAAGCCTAGCTTGGATTAATTAAACACTTGTCACACATACAATTATCACTGTGGCAATATGATATGTTCAAAACAGGAATTACTAAAATATACAAATTGTTCACCAAATTTGCAGAAGAATGTACAAATTACCTGTAATACTTTTTGATGATCATGAAAGTGATGACTCCCAATGGAATAAATGGTGATTTTCTTGTATTGCCTCAAAAGGCTGACTAGAAATGTGCACAGGGAATTTAAATTTAAAAAAAAATTATATATATGGTATTGTGCATCACTCAAGCTCATCCATACAGTATTGTTATTGTTAACGGTATTGTACTGTTAACTGCAGGGCATTTTAGGCCACACCCCCTGCCTGCACACACACAACTAAATTCCTATTGTTATTCATCTGTAGACAATGTAAATTGTATTTAAATTAAATTCGGTTTTATTCTTTTTTTTTTTTTTTTTACATTTTATTCCCTCATCTTAACCCTCACGCAAACCTTTTTTAAAATCAACTGTAAATGTCCCCAACTCTTTGCTATCCTTGCTGCGTATCTCCTTTTTGGCTTTTTTTTTTTTTTTTGGAGCAGCAGAGCTAGAAGAACACAGCGAGAACACACTTGACCTTTTCAGCCTGAGTGACACAGCTGGGCTGCTCTTATGGAGGTGACCTTTCTCTGCAGCTCTGCTCAGTCCAGCTTGGTCTTGGCTTGCAGTATAGTCTGCAGAGGGATGGATGATTGTGGGTTAGGAATGTGGTGCATCTCCGAAAACAAGGAGCCTACAACATCTGAAGATGGTCTGCACGCACAATCAACATCTTCTTCCTTTTGTTCTCTTCAGCAGCCAGCCTTCTTTATTATTTAATTTATGTCTACAATCCTCTCCCTTTCACCCCTCTCTCTGCTTCCTTCTCTCTCTCCCACTCCTTCTCTCCTCTTTCCTATCTCCCTGGCTTCCCATTTTTGCATGTGCCACTTCCAATTGTGGTGACATGCCCTGTGGCAAAGTGGGCCTGTGTATGCTCCAGCAGCCTTTCTTGCTAATGGCTGTTATTCCCCAGCAGCATGCATGGCAGTCATATTGTGCAGCAGTACACTTCTACTCTGTCATTTATCAGCCTGCCGTCTTATCTGCACTCTAGATGTAACGGAGGAATACACCCTCCCAGGTCGTTCATCATTGCTGGCCTCGCAGATAGTTTTACATTATATTGGATCTCAGTTAGTACTGAACCCATTTGTTCGTCTCGTTTTTTTAAGTGGACAGAGAAATGTGATATGTGAGAGCAGATTACAGCAGAGTATGTCGCACTGGGCAGATATTGCTTCTATTATTCTTTTCCATTATATTAAGTTATCTAAAATTCATCCCAACTTGCAGCTATGAGATCATGTCTGCAAAACCCATTCATCTGTCCTATTATTGTAGTGTTTTATATTTTTATTGTTTTTATTTTATTTTTGTATTCATTATTTTATAAATGTATTTAGTTTCTGCTTTTCAAGTATTCATTTAACAAGATATTTATTATTGTGGTTGTAACCAAATACATAAATAAATACAAATGTATTAGCAATTACTTTGTTTTTAATTCATTTGTTAATCATTAATGTTAATAATTACTATATATATAGGATTTTTTTTTTGTTAATTCTGCCTTTACAAAGACAATAGTGCTCTGTTTTTAGATATTCATTTAACAATTTTTATTGTGACTATAAATAAATAAAAATGTAAAAAGAATGTACTCTATAAATTATGCCAGGTAGTCATGGTTAAGGGCAATTATTTCAACCTCACTAGGGTCGCAGGGGCATGCTGGGGTCTATCCCAGCTGACTCCGAGTAGGGCAGGGCAGGGTAAAGCCTGGACTGGTCATATTTTTTTTCCACTAAAATCTGACAGGATTCTACAAATTTTACAAAAGAGTATACTTTTTCAAAAGAAAATCCTATCCTTGTGTGTAAATGCATGCAATATTTAAAGTTTAAGTTTAAATGACATTTTCATGCATATCCAGATTGTTTTTTTTTATCTTTAACATTTCATGAGAGTCCATTTTCTTAAATATTTCATTTGAATAGTACATTATTTGAATCGTTTTATTTTACTAGTATATAGGAGGGGTGATTATCTACACTCTAATGTTGATCCAAATTAGATGTATTTGGCCTTGGGCGAGGTCTGCCGTCCACTAAGTGACATGTAGTCCTGAGGATGTTTTGCTTGTCAGTTCAAAGCAGATATATATTATTATATGTTTGGTCATCTTTTAGTCACAGCTCTTGTATTGGATGTTATTAAGTGTACCTAATGTTCTGTCCTGTGTGTTTTGCTGTCCATGCAAGGTCCCGTGGCCCCAACCCCGCACATTCCACTGGTTCATGATATGAAAGGACAACGTGTGTCATCTCTTTATGTGTGTGTTGTGTGCCTCTCATCTCTAATTGGCCTGTGCTCCTCTGACAGGCCCTGGAAAGCGAGTTTGTGTCATGTCAGCTGCATCAGTGGATTGACCTTATTTTCGGCTACAAGCAGCGAGGCCCCGAGGCGGTGCGTGCACTCAATGTCTTTCACCACCTGACCTACGAGGGCGCCGTGAGCCTAGACGCAATGGCTGACCCTCTGATCCGAGAGGTAAGGTGCACATGCACACACAAACACACACACAGAGTACCTTGTTGTTACTGGGGACGTTACTTCCTGGTTCATAGAGGATGACTGTTTGTTGCTGCCATGGTGACTGAAACATGTTATTGTGTATTTGCACCTTCATCTAGATGCTCATCAAAATGAAATTACATCTTCTTTTGTTCGTATTCGACAACAGGGTATTAGGGCCACAATTAAAAAAAAAGACATTTCAGGATTAAAAGTCGTAATTTTACGATAAAAAAGTTTTAATACTGTATTATGAAATTAAAATTTGTAATTTTATGTAAAAAAAATATATATATATCACTTTGACCCAGACCAAAGGTCACACAAGTCCCTTGCGTTTATAGCTGTCTCGGGCAATCCCTGTTATGATGGTGTATTAAAATAATCCGATTTTGAGAACAATGTTGTAAATATATAACAATGACATTGTACATTTACGAGAAAAAGCCCGTAATTCTACGAGAGTAAAGTCGTAACTTCACGAGAATAAAAGTCGCAACAACACTTTACAGGCATTGTCTGAGACCGCTATGAAATGAAGGGCAGTATGTGGAGGGGGCGGGTGCTAGAGTGTATTGGTGAGATAATGCTAACTCATGCTAACCTGTTTGGGCCCAACTGCTCTGTTTTGCTGTCCCGTTATGAATAAAAGCTTGTCTTCCTTCCTTACCTGAGACAGCTATGAAAGGGGGGGCCTTATATGGAAATGGTGGGATATGTGAGGGTAGCGATGAGATGATGCTAACCATGATGCTAACCCAAGCTAATCTGTTTGTGCCCAAAAGTTTCCCTCCTTCCTGAAGAACTATGCTATATTTTCCCTCTGACCCGTATGACTAAATGACACCTAATATTACGACGATTCTTGTAAAATTAGGAGTTTTAATTTTGTAATATTACGACTTTTTCTCATAAAAATGAAAACAAATTCTCATAAAAATGTTGCCTTTTTTTCTCATAAAACTACGCGGCCTAATACCTAAAGTTATGACTTTTATTCTTGTAAAGGTACAACTTTAATCTTGTTACAAGCTCATTCATTCATTTTCTGTGCCGCTTATCCTCATTAGAGTCGCGGGTATGCTGGAGCCTATCCCAGCTGACTTTGGGCGGGAGGGGGGGTACACCCTGGACCGGTCGCCAGTCAATCACAGGGCACATAAAGGCAAACAAACATTCACACTCACATTCATACCGATGGACAATTTAGAATCGCCAATTAACCTAACATGCATGTTTTTGGAATGTGGGAGGAAAACCGAGTACCCGGAGAAAACCCACGCACACGGGGAGAACATGCAAACTTCGACTTTTGGCGTATTTGTCAGGAAAAATAATAGCACAGGCAGTACGAGTGCATGATTTGTCCAATTTTTACCCTTTTTTGTGTGGCGGTTCAGGAGTAGTGGAGTATGAGTGTCCCAGTACTTTTCGCTATGGTGTGTCGTGTTTTTTCCCATGACCGTATGTGCCTTGCTGTTTACTGTTAAGCTTATAGCGGCCCAAGACTTTTGCATCATCCCGTTCCTGATGGGTCTCTATTGTGACCGAGCCCCTCCCACCCACTTTGGCCGACGATCTACGCAACTTCCTGTCCGCCATGCGTTCTGGCATGCGTTCACAACATCTGTCCGTCATTTTCTGTGTGGTGCAAGCAGTGACTCATCAAGCGTCCTGAGTATCTTTTTTTTTTAAATTACGTGTCAGCGTGTCAACATGGCTCCTCAATTGGATCAATGAGTGAGCCCTGTGATCAGTCAGCAGAGGTCAGGCAGTCAATAAGATGAGCGGCTGAATCTCCTTGTTCTTCAACAAATTAATTGAATATCTATGAGCTGCGGCGGGTGACTCGTGAATAGCTTAATTGCATGGCGGTGGGCAGCAGCTGCCGTGCATTGTGGGTCTTTCCGGGCCAAGCTTGTCTCTCTCTTTCTGTGATATCCGCCATCTGCTGTCTGCAAAACAAGTCATTTATATACTGTCACTTCCAGCGGCGCCTTTATTTATCAAGTGACCATTATGCAAATCCCCTGCACAAGATTTGCCTGATCCAAGCAGGCTTTGTTTTTGTTTTTTGTTTTTTTATTCTTGTTTAGTGAAACTGCCAGATGTGTTACTTTGAGAGCTGACAGCATCTGCTGAAGTGTCTAATTGTGTCAGGATCCACCTTGTGCTTTGTGGCTAATGGCAACTAGTGTGTTTGGGAGGTTTTAACACCAATTAAGACTCGTGTTGTTCATTCCGCCAAGAGTCTCCCTGTTCACACAATGCAAAATAACCTCGCGAATAAAGTTGCAGCTATTGACACGTCTTAAAATAATTACAATTTCAATCATTTTGTAATTTAAAAATGTAAATAATAATATTATGTTGAAAGTCAAATTCAAATGTATTTTTAGTGTATGCAGGGTGCCCAATAGAAAAAAAAACAAGCTGTGGGCTGCAAATGGCACTTGAGCCGGGCTTTGGACACTCCTGTCTTATAGGGTTGGTACATATTCAAACTACACTAATCTTTTCTAGTAATCTTCTCATTTTGGTGTCTTCCATACAAAATTGTCGCAATAACATCGATCATTTTGCTAAGGAACACTTACATTTTGCCATAATGTATAATTTTATTATTGTTCTTGTACAAAATTAAAGCAATTATTGTGAGATATATGCCCTAGTCAGTGTAGACAAAAATGTAATAATAAATAATACCTGTCACTCCACAAATATGGTTGTCATACTTGGCAAAAAACAATAAAAAAATACAATCAAACAAACAATTACAAACAATAAAAAAATACAATCAAACAAACAATTACAAACAATGTAATAATGATTGATTTTATTATTATTTAATTTTTTTTGTAATTTAAATTAAAAAAAAAAAAGTTTTGCAGCAAGCAAGCATATTTTTGTGTATATACTGTATATAGATTATTTTTTAAACAAGCAACAACCCCCAGAATAGCATCAGTAATTTTTTTCTTTTGCAGTATTTTCCTGTTGCCATGTGTTTTATGGTGCTTGTGTGTTTTTGGTTTTGGATCATGTTTGCTGCATGCTTGCCCCTTGAAAAACTAATCCTAACCCAGTAAATATCTTTTTTTTTTTTTTNACATTCCAAAAACATGCATGTTAGGTTAATTGGCGACTCTAAATTGTCCATAGGTATGAATGTGAGTGTGACTGTTTGTGTGTCTATATGTGCCCTGCAATTGACTGGCGACCAGTCCAGGGTGTACCCCGCCTCTCGCCCAAAGTCAGCTGGGATAGGCTCCAGCATTCCCGTGACCCTAATGAGGATTAGCGGTATGGAAAATGAATGAATGAATGAATGAATGTTGCATTACATCACCTTCAAAAAGTCAGTTTTCTACCAAGTAAAGTTGTTTTTGTTTTTTTTTATAAAATCCTGCTAAAACCTCATAGGCTCCATAAAGTCATAGGTAGAAAGTACTGTTGCGTATAATTTCCTCTATCCTCCTCTTGAGTGTGTGAGGTGCCAGGTTGAGTTTGGAGAGGTGTAGCGTGGCAAATAGCCCAATAAATGTCATGTGAGGACTTGTTGAAACGTGGAAGGGAGTATTGATTCATTCTGAGCTCGTGACAGATGATGAATTGCATGAATGGTATCCGTCGCTACACTTTGGGCGTTGTCGGGAAATATCCGAGGTCGATGTAGATCGTTCACAGACTACGTCATGTCAGGTAGGGCCCCCCCCCTTACACAGGACCCCCTAGTGGAGAGAGTGATGACAGCGGTCCCCGCCATGGCCATGCTGGGAAAAATGACATGGCAGCCGCCCCTCAATTGTGACCCACGTGGCGTCACTCAGAAGGAGGGACAAATGTTTCATCAGTGGGACTTTTATTCCTTGCATCAAGCCCAACCGTTCCCGACCCAGCATGACAAAGACAACAAAGCCTGAGTGACAGGCGTCGTTGAAATTGACGTCACATTTACAAGTGTGTCATCGCTTGACCTTTTTGCGGAAATCACCTATTAAACGCCATCACGCCTCCACATAAAGTAGTTCACGCTGACATTTGCACGCCAACCCTTCAGATGTCAATCTGCACACGCCTGGGGGACTAATAACTGAGGATTCCGATTTAGGAAAAAAGTCCACAGAACGTCAACAATTAGATTACACCTATTTACAAGACTGTTTGTGGTAAGGTTGGGCGATACTGCAAATGACGGTATCGATCCAACAGCAAGTAAATACAAGGCCAGTATTGCCGACACATTTGACATTTTTCAAGATTGTTGAAAGATTTTGTAATTTTGCCTTTAGTTTGTTAGTTGTGAGTATATAATCAGAATAGTTTTTCAGCAAACAAAAAACATGTATCAGCACGCTTACTTGTGAACAGTTTAACAAAAACTGCAATCAGAGCAATTTTTCCCTTAGTAAATAATGTTTCCAGTCACCAAAGATAATTATAGTTTTATGTGCAAAAACAACACAAAATAATTATAAATGGGGATGGAGCTTTATTGTTGATCCAGACTTCTCGTCCATTCTGGCCAGATTGAATTCAATAGAGTTTCTCAACTTCCTTATCAAATTGCAGGCACTTGCAGCTTTCTTTGGCCCCATATTGGGTTATTTAGCAGTCGCACTCAAAAATACAGACAGCAACATTTACGGTGCTTTGTTTGGGCACTTGAGGTTGCGGAACAATACGGTACAAGGCAAACAGACTAGTTTGTTACCTTAAATACTGTATGAAAACCAAGACAGTGTATGGAAACTGAAGTACATTTTTTTCTGACTTTTTTTTAACCAAAACCGAATCATAGAAAAACCAAAAAGTTTGACTATATACAGTAGTGTTGAAAATAATCAGTCCGATGTGACTAACCAGATTAATCACTGTTCTTCATATTATTACATTGTTATACTGTATTGTTTACAAACTCAAGGAACACCAAAAACAAATCCAAAGAATTTCAATGCAGTTGAAGTAGTAGAATAGAAGTTTTTGCTATTGCTTAGTTATGTTTTTATATATGAAAAGGAATTATTGGTTGCTATTGTAACATTGTCTTATATTGTTGTATGTATAAAGTAGTGTTCAAAATAATAGCAGTCTAATGTGACTAACCAGATTAAGTACTGTTATTAGTATATTTTTATTGCTACATGGCAAACAAGTTACCAGAAGGTGCAATAGATTCTCAGAAAACAAACAAGACCCAGCATTCATGATATGCACTCCCTTAAGGCTGTGGGTAATTAGATTAAATGGGTGTGTAAAACAAAAAGCAGTGCCTGCCGCTGACTTTACAAATTTAGTAAAGTATTTTGCACAAATGTTTTTGTTCTAGGATTTGGCAATCCTGTGAATCACTAAACTAATATTTACTTGTATGAGCAAAGTTTTTTATAACTGCTTCACATCTGTGTGGCATGGAGCCAACTAACCTTTCAGCTGTTATTCCACTCCAAGATTCATTCTACAATTCATTAACATTTCTTGGTTTTGCTTCAGAAACAGCATTTTTGATGTCACCCCACGAGTTCTCCATTAGATTAAAGTCAGGGGATCGGGTTGGCCGCCCCATAACATTAATTTTGTTAGGTTGAAACCACGAGTTTGCTGTTTTACTTGTGTTTTTGTGGTCATTGTCTTGTTGAAACACACATTTCAAGGGCATGTCTTCTTCAGCATAAGGCAACATGGCCTCTTCAAGTCTTTTGACATTTGCAAACTGATCCAAGATCCCTGCTATGTGATAAATAGGCCCAACACCATTGTAGGAGAGACATGCCCATATTGTGATGCTTGCACCACCATGTCTCACAAACCGTCTACTGCCCTTCGCCCCAAAAATAACAATTTTACTCTCATCAGTCCACAAAATGTTCCTGCATTTCTCTTTAGGACAGACTCTTCTACACATGCCGTTTGTTAAACAGAGGGACTTCGCAGAAGAATCTTGTAAATAGATTATCTTCACACAGATGTCCTTTAACTGTCACAGTACTTACAGGTAACTCCAGACTGCTTTGATCATCCTGGAGCTGATAATTGGCTGAGCCTTTTTACATTCTGGTTATTCTTTGATCCATTTTAATAGTTGTCCCCTGTTTTCTGCCACGTGTCTCTGGTTCTGCTCATTTCTGTTCATTTGAAGGCATTGGAAATCATTTTAGCTGAACAGCCAAACATTTTTTTCACCTCTTCATAAGTTTTCCCCTCTCCAAACAACTGGTTAACCAAAGTACGCTGTTCTTCTGAACAATGTCTTGAACTACCCATTTCCCCACGGCCTTCAAAGAGAAATGCATGTTCAAGTGCTGGTTTCATCCTTAAATTGAGGTCACCTGATTCAAACCTGTTTTTTCACAAAATTGATCACTGATTGAATGCCACATTGCTATTATTTTTAACTCACCGCTTTCAACTAATTGCCCAATTGCAAAGCCTTAAGTACGTGCGCATCTTGAATGCTGGATCTTATTTGTTTTATGGCGCCTACTGGTAAAAGACTTATATTCAACTACTTCAAGTACATTGAAATTCTTTGGATTTTTTATTTATTTTTTTGCTTTTCCTTGAGTTGGTAAACAATACTGGATAACAATGTAACAATATGAAAAAATAGACAGACTAGAACTGAACAATATCAGTCTCATCAAGCCATTATATAGCTGAAACTGTTGTGGAGAATAATGAAGCCAAACGCACCACATCAGTAGCTGAGGAAAAAAGCTTCCCCCTGTTTATTACAACCTGCCTTTTATACACTTCTGGCACAACACTTTATATTACTAAGCGTTGTATGCTTCATTATATAACTACGAGATCATCTGGAGTTAACAATTTCACCATATATTCCCCCCTTTTGGGGGTCCCAAACCCCCAAACAACACAAACACATCTCTTCGACCTATATCGTTTCGTCCTGTCCAATTCTAAATAACATTCACGCCTCGGCCTGGCTCCTTTTCCCGACTGTGGCTCGTCCGGATGTCCCGTCTCAGCCGGCCTGGTCCCCTTCCACGGATGCAGTCCCTTCCACCTGGACCGCCGTTGGTGTCACTCGGGCCACCTTGTAGGGGCCCTCTCGTCTTGGCTTTTGCCACTTCCGCCTGTACACTTTGATGTACACCTGGTCGCCAGGTACCACCAGCTGGTAATACTACTCTTGATACCAATACTATCAATATTTACATCAAGTTTGTGGCAAAAAAACAAACAAACAACAACAAGGTCTCTTCTCTGCGTGTTGTCTCTCAGGTGTCGTGACGCGGTGCGATCCCACGCTGCTTAGCGGGTCAACTAAAGGTCGCGTCCTCTTTCTGTCTGACAGAGCTGTTGATGTGTTGCTGCATTGCATGCGTGCACTGGAGGATGCTGATGCTGTGGAGTGTTTCAGGGTTTAGTCCGTCACCAGTTTGGTCTGCAAGAATCACTTAAAAAGTCAGCTTTAAAGACCTTCCCTTTGCTTAAATGACAACTAAAGCAGACAGCTCCTTGTTGTTGTTTTTGGGGATCACACGCAATGTGTAGAGGAAATAATGCATCACATTTGATGCTGACTTAAGTCACTTTTGAAAACCTTCAGTCACTTTATTTAATCCACACCATTTTGTTTAGAACTTAGAGTAAAAAAACACAATGTTGACTTGAACTAACGTTAACGCACAATCCAAATCCCAAAAAAGGGGACACTAATGGCAAGTCATTATGCTTAGCCATTATGCTTTTAGCTCCATACTATATGTTAGCACCTGAGATTTCCTATGAGGTAAGGTCCATTATTGTTTCCATGGTTATAGTCATACTTCCTATTGGATTGTTGCACTTATTAGGCAACTCCAGTAAGTAAAAGTCCTGGCATGCAGCAACCCACAGCCATGTGGACATTGCCCTGCCAGATAGGAAGTGACCAGGGGCGAGCCAGAGGAGGTTGTTTTTTGGGAAAGAGAGCAGGGAGGACGGGGGGTGTCATTGCATGTTTGGCTTGCAGGTGGCCTGTCCTGATCCAGAATCACCTCCAAACGTCCCGCTCTACATGCACGGCCATGGCGTGTGCTGCCCAATGGCTGTGCGTGATTGTAAGCGGTGTGTACAGGCGCTGCAAAAAAAACGTGTTGACGAACGCCAACAGGCTCTTCTCTGATGGTGAGGTCACTTCAATCAGGCCCACCGTGTTGTGGCACACTTCCTGTATACTCCAGAACACACTCGGTGAAAGTTAGCATGTAATAATACGTACAGTACTGGTATTGTTTGAACTGGGAAAGGAGCATTGTTCATCGCTGTTAATAGTACAACTTTCACAAAATTTACGCCAGTGCTTCTCAAATATTGTCGCTGGCCCCCTACGGGGGGGGGGCCCGGTGAACTTTCAGGGGGAACGTGAGAAAGAAGCAGTTAGTGTAAATCTGCCAACATGTTCAAATTTATCATACTCAGCATGAAATTTGACTCTTGAATTCACTTGTATGCTTTACAGCTCTCTGTTTTGTTGCATTTTCTTGGTTTCAGTTTCAAGTTCATTTTCTACGGTACAGATAAATAAATACATATTATCAGTTATCAGTAGTATTTCAAAGGGGGGCGAAAAATTTCAGTCTCATAGGGGGGCCGTTACAGAAAATAACTAAGAACCACTGCTTCAGGCACTAAGTTCCCATTATTACCAAATTTGTCTTCTCTACCAAATACATTTATCAAATGTTATAAACACAAGATGAGGACCAGTCCAATTTGTTTTAATTCAGGTTTTAGGTTCTTGTTTGCCCTGTGAACCATATTTCTCGAGGATTTTAGGTCTAAATCAAACTTGTTTAACCTTCAAAATGTTCTATTTCCAAAAGACATATTGATTGAGATCTGGATGAAGGTGTGTGATGGAATGAATTTAACATGAAACTGTATGTTACCCCTTTCCACACAATTGTATTTTTTAGTATTTAAATGCAATAAATAACCATAAAAATCAACAAAAATAGTCAACATTTTACCATGAAACTTTTATAGTTTGCTGTAGTTCAACAAATTATAACATTTTCATCAATAAAATGAAACTAAATATTGTCATTATGTAAATATTGTTTCATTATTTTGTGTACTTAAAAAAAGTGATTTATATGTACAGTATGTGAATCGATTAAAATGTTTAATCATGATTAATCAGATTTTGCCCAGTTAACTCATAGTCAATCGAATTTAATCACATAAAAAGTAGGGATATGTAACTATTATGATAACTACATCACACTTTATGCAGAGGGATATCCATTTTGGAAATATGGGTCATTATTATATTCAAAAATAATATACGTTTATAAATCCCGCAGTTTTTCAATGTTTAATGCGAGTGGCAAGTTGTCCCACTGTTTGACGGTCGGCCTTGATCGCACCTTCTACGTTCTCGCACGCTGAACAGATTACAGACTACTATACTGTATTTTTACATTTTTTCTTTCACCTCATATATGCTCCCAAATACTGATACTAGGTGGGATGTCACGATCCGGGTGTTGTTCCCGTGACAGTTTTGGTTTTGTTTCGAGTTGGATTTCTTGTGTTGTGTTGTTTTCCTGGTTTCGCATGTTTTCCTTGCACTTTAGTTTTTCTCTGATTACATGCACCTGTTCCTCGTTTGTTTGTCTGGCTATTTATGTTCAGGTGTGTGCGCCAGTCTGTGTCGGGTCATTGTCATTTGTGCTTCGTTTTTCTGTGGACCTGTTTTTGTGTTTTTCCGCTGCTTTGCAGCATTCTCTATTATTAAAAGATTCCTGCAACTTACCTGCCTGACGTCCTGCTCGCTTCATCCCCGGGGTCGCTTCACCATGCCGCGCCGCGCAAAACGTGACATGGGAATGCTTAAAGGCAACATCAGATGACCTTATTGAGTGCTAATGGGCGTATTTGTGGTACAACACCTTGTCTCTGCAAAACACCAGGCTCATACTGGTTGGTGGTTCTGCATTCATTTAGTGTTTTTAAGTTGATGTGGTTCATGTCATAGTTTTACACAGTCCATAATAAATACTATGAATTAAATTGCTATAATGTACATATGTTTTACTGATGTGTTTCTCTAGCGGTCAATAGCTAATGCTCTGCCATGGGCACTAGCCCTCAAATGGGTGTCATGGGCTATGCCAGTAAGTAAAAGCTCCCTCATCCAAATTTTAGCTAGCAGTTCAAAGAAAGAACAATCTGTACAGCGACAGCTTGCATCTAAACACTCGTACGGCTACGTACGGCTGTATAAATAACAATGCCAAAAATACCTGCAGTGCGCCTATAACTTCTCGCTTCGCCCAGAGGTGACATATTACATGACTACCCAAGTCACAGAGACACAAAACACTTTGGTCTTCTGCCAAGGCTTTGAAGCTAAACTCAATCTTTAAAAATACTCCCTTCTTTAAGGATCAAACATGACGTGCACAAGTTAATAGTCTCGTTAAAGAAAACTTCCTTAACACGTGAACTTTGACAGCCAGGGCTGTTAATAGATTCAAATATTTCATTGTGTTATATGCATTTTTTCCATAGTTAACTCATAATTATTCACACTTGATCACAGATAGAAATACGTTTTTATTGTTAATAAGTAGGATTTAAAATTTTTGTGGTAAACGACTTAATAGGAAACTACAATAACCAATAATTTGATGTCATTTGCTTTTCTAATTTGATGTAAAGGGATATCAATATTGGAAATATGGGCCATTATTTTGTCCAAAAAGTAATATACATTTAGAAATGTATGATCAGTGATTTGTCTCATTTTGTTTGACTGTAATACTTATTTTTGGGGCCGCCGTCTTGGAATGGTCCTAACTTTCCCCCACCAATACAGCACCGTGTCTGAGGGTGTACGATGTGGCACTGCTCCATATTTTAGGACTAGTGGGCCTTGGTGAAGGTCTCTTCTCATTTAGTGTTGTGTTTTCAGATCAGCGCTTGCTAGTAAACCAGCACCATTCACCTAAATCACCTTGTGTCACACGTTTGCCTGCCTCTCTGCTGTAAACTATATATGTCTGCGTATTCACGTGTGTGTGTCCTGTCCTTTGTGTGCAGCACAATAGCATGAAAAATGCCGCTGCACTGCTAGCTGATGTGTCAGTCCAGGTTAGCGTTTGTGCAGCCTGGCCCCTATGCGCCTGCAAATGGGAATGGTTAAGCCAAGCATGTTAATAGGAAAAGGCTTGTCTCTTCCGTGCTAACACTTGGATGACTCTTTGGGTGAGGATGGGAGGGGGTTTGGGAGTGCACCCCACTTCCCCCTCCGAGAGTTAGGATTTGCTTGCATTGTCAAGTAACGCATTGACCCATCACTTTGACGCCTATCCACTGTGACAGCCACCCTCTCTCTCTCTCCCTCTCCCTCCCCTGCAGGCCACGGAGGCTCAGATCCGGAGCTTTGGACAGACGCCATCTCAGTTGCTTATTGAGCCACATCCTCCACGCAGCTCTGCTATGCACCTGGTGAGAGCAAAGAGCATGCTGGGAGAAAAAAAACAAGTCTTTATGATGTGTGCAAGTATGTTGTACGGTTGTGTGAGCGCATGCTTGAGTCCGTGACATCATCACGGTGCGACACATGGCAGAACGCTAAAGACCCAACTTCTCCCTTCACTGTTATTCTTACTTTGTATGCATTGTCAGCACCAGACCTTGACCTTTTTACATCACCATGCATCCTGGTCACAAAACTGAAACTGTGTGTTTGTCATTGTCAAAGATCCTCTATGTGACAGGAGCGCTCTGCAATTTTCGGCTGCAAGTCAAAGATCATCGATATTACAGGAGCACCCTGCTGTTGGGAAAAAAAAAGCTGTCATGCACACATAAGACCTTAAATCCTTTAAAATCAAAGGATAACTAGATAGACAGATGTTATTTAAAACACTCCGTGTACAGAAAAGGAGGATTCATGGCCAGTTTGACACTGGAACAGATACAGTGGAAATAGTAGTAGTGGAAATAATCCAATGAACAAAAAATACATTCTATGGCGACTAACAGTGCAAAATAAATATAAATGATGAATGGATGGGACATATTGCTGATGCCGACTTCCCGTACATCCTGGTGAGATGAATGAGATTGTATTTGTCACCTTTTTTGTCAAATTGCTGACACACTCAACGTTATTTGGCCCCATGGCAGGTTATTTTGCAGTCACGCTCAATAAAAAAAACAATTAAAAAAACTTCAGATACAGAACAGGGCAAGCAGACTAGTTTGTTACGAGCAATGCTGTACAAAAAACGAGGTTATTGGTATTCTGTGATTTCCTAGAAGAGGAATTGTGTTCTTTCTCCACAGAGTCCGCTGATGTTCAAGGAGCAGATGCAGCAGGACGTCATCATGGTGCTGAAGTTTCCCTCCAACTCCCCGGTGACGCACGTGGCCGCCAACACGCTGCCTCATCTGACCGTGCCGGCCGTGGTCACCGTCACGTGCAGCCGCCTCTTTGCCGTCAACCGCTGGCATAACCCGGTCGGTGAGTTGGCGCTCCGTCACGCACACCACATAAAAACGTCCTAAACGTGGGCGGCACCTTCCTCCCAGGTGAGTGTTTCCACATGTTATATCAGCGCCATGAGAGCGGGAGGCCGCCACCTTCGGGGTCAGGGGGCCAACGCAACGCTTGCTTGGAAATTAGGCCGCAAGTCCGCCACATTCTGCTCACACTTGCCAGCTGTCAGAGTGGAGGACTCAGCAAAAAGATTCTCCTGCTCTTAATGAAGCCAGCTGTAGACCACTGGCCGCCATGTTGGACGGACAGGAAGAGTGGCTTGGCTTTGCAAAATAACGACCCCCCAAGAATGTCATTCATTTTAATTGGGGCTGGCTTTGCCTGGAAACGTCTTCACCGAGGTGGACTCACAGGCCAACAGGACACATGGAACCCCCAAATATGAAATTATTATTTTCAAAAAAGATGACATTGTCTGACATTGCAAAAAAGATGACATTGCATCATCTGAGCAATTAAGACATTGATTGATTGACATTGATAATGTATAGTATTGTATTTATTATCTCTTAATTATTTGGTTTGGTTGAAGTGTAACTGACTAAACAGCTCATTTGCAATGTTAACATTACAGCATATTTAAAGTTTTTTTTTAAAATAAAAAAAATTAAAAAAAAAAGAAAAAAATTTTTTAATTAAAAAAAAAATTTTTTTAATTTAAAATCAGCAAATCAGCAAAATGAAAGATGCAGTGGCAATTGTAGAGTTGAGTGAATTATCAAGTATATATTTCCCAGGCTGTGCATGTAAAATATGTACAATATACAGTATATACATAGATGTTCTTGTTGTTTACTTTTTGTTGTTTTTTTTATTTTATTTTTATTTGTTTAGTTATTTGATCATTTATTTTGGTGTTGTTTTATTTATTAAATTTGACACAGTAATACCATCATGGCAATGTTACTCTCACACAGTATTCTGTCTTTTCTTTGTTTATTATGTTTTATTTTACACAATTCAATCCAATTAAAACACATGGGTTTATTTTGTATTTCATTACTTAAAGCCTGCATCCACTGTGTTCCTTTTAGGATTAATATCCAAATCAATCAATCATATTATGTCGCTAAATTGGACTTTCCGTACTGTGTTGTGTTGTTTCAGGTCTCAGAGGAGCACCGGGCTATTCTCTGGAGCAGGCCCACCATCTCCCCATAGAGATGGACCCCCTGATTGGTGAGTGAGCCTCATTATTCCATTAACGTTCTCTCTGCAGATCCACTGGTGTCTTGGTAAACGGGTGCACTTCTTGTAGACACGTACTGTTGACACCTGTCCTCCTTTATTCTCACCGCCAGCAAACAGCGCTGCGAGCAACAAGCGTCAGATCACAGACTTAGTGGACCAGAGCATCCAGATCAGCACCCAGTGCTTCGTGGTGACTGCTGACAACCGTTACATCCTAGTGTGCGGATTTTGGGACAAGAGCTTCCGTGTGTACTCCTCGGAGACAGGTGGGGGTCCCGGTGTAAAACGCCAAGGTGTGTGCGCTCGTCTGTGGAAGACTGAGAGCTCAGGCCTTCTTACGATACAGAGTGACAATTTTGGAACACAGTGGAATAGTTAAGATGGTATCTTAGAGGAATCTCCCAAGGCTAAAAAAAAAAACAAACATTTTTCATAGAAAATAATATACATTAAAAAATAGTCTGTTCCAGGGTCAAACTGTGGCCATGTTAAAACCCTCACTTATTGTTTTAAGTCACATTTTAACATTCTTAACCGTCTTTGAGTGAAAAAGAAGTAATGATAATAAAACACACTGATTGGTGATTTATTATTTGTCCCGCAAGTGTAAAAAGAAGTTAACCAGTGTAAAAGATAAAAACAATGAGTACATCTTGAATTAAAGAGATGATGCATATGCTTATCTCATTTTTTTACAATCCTGAGTCTCATTCAAGTGTAAAAAGAAGTTAACCCCCACAAAATGCAAACAAGTAGATCATTGAGTCTTATTGCTTTGAATGGGAGTCCGCTTCACGTGCTATTCCTCTCCAGGTAACATTTTAACATGCGCAACAAGGGTCATACAAGTGTAAAAAGAAGCTAACCACTCAGTAAAACACTGGACGTAACGAACAGCGACAGCGTAATGCAGAGATGCGAAAACGCCACAGGTGCGCCTGATGTTCTTAAGATTGGTGCAAGTCACGTGTAGTCAAGTGTAAAAAGAAGTTAACCACTTTAAGGCAACACTGGAGTCTTCATGCTTTGAAGTGTGTCTGCTTACTTGCGCCTAATTTCATGTGTTTTTACTGCGCTTTCTTTTCAAATACGTTTTTTTTAAAAGCCAAAGAAAAATCCAAATGCCCACATCTTGTGAAAGTTTTACAGAATCCATTACTGTATAGTTGATACCAATGCAATATCAGTCATATTAGTATCAGTGTTCGTGTGTATAGGTGCTCCACGATGCATTCAGGGTCCTTCACTGTCCACCATTGTCAAAGTCATGTGTGCTTGTTGTCCCATCCAGGAAAGCTGACCCAGATCGTGTTCGGCCACTGGGACGTGGTGACGTGTCTGGCCAGGTCCGAGTCATACATCGGGGGGGACTGTTACATCGTGTCCGGCTCCAGAGACGCCACTCTTCTTCTGTGGTACTGGAGCGGCAGGCATCACATCATTGGAGACAACCCCGTCAACAGTGAGTAACACACACTTTCCCGACGACCCCAAAAGTCCACATGGATCTCCAATTAAGTGATATCCACTTTGCATCGCGTTTTCCTCACAACCTTTGAAGTCACACGATCCTTCAGTCGAGAGCTTTTCCATAATTAACTGCGCCAAATCTCGGACAACTCATTAAGAATTTCGGCTCGACTGCTTCCAATTAGTGCTGGTGTTCCTTGTCGGGGGAGAAAAAAAAGAATTCCCTTGATGTGAATGCTGCTCACAAAGCGTCCTCATCGCACACAAAGGGAAAGACGATACAAACATCGTCCACTCCGGACACACCAGGCATGGAAATTATGCAGACACACCCGAGCAAATGATTGGGCACTCCTGTAACAACACTTGCAATTATTCTACATCGCCCGACTTTTTATCTATCTATTTTATTTATGTATTGGCAGTGGTCAAATGTTTTCAAATTATCGTTGCAATTAAAATAACAATAGAGCTGTCTCTCTAGTTGTATTATTGTTATTATTCATCATCATCGGTCATCATATTCTTTGCTGATTGGCTGGTATCAATTCCATGGTTGTACAGCCTTTTCAGGTCAAGTACATGTTATGGATTCCTTGACCGTCCTTGACACTTCCATGATTACACATGCACACATATTCACTGAGCATGGGCTACAAAGATGAGACATTACCTTACATTACCTTAACTTGCACTGCATTGAGTCAGTCATGGATGCAGACTCCAGACAGTCGTCCCAAATGATTGTTAGTCTTAGACATGACATGGTTAAAAAAAAAAAAGTTATACTCTCATTTTGAGTGGAAGTGGTACGTGTTTGGCTTTTTACCCTGTCTTAAGTTTACAATAAATGAATTGGAGACTGACTAATTATCTTGCTAAGCTTAAAGCGGTGGCCGTCTCCCATAAGAGTTGAGGTGTAAACAAAGATCACGGGAATGTAGTAGTGTCCATTATTTTACGTAGTGAGGATGGATAATAGGCTGATGTTTTTGTTTTGTCTTTAATGCCATGCGATTGACCCACACTATGTTGGAGGTTATACAGCAACAAAGAACTTTCCCTACGTTTAACATGTTATTAGAATGTGCTGTTATTGCTTATCATGTCTGCTATATTTGATAATACAAGTGTAAAGATGACTAAGGGGTGTTACATGTTCATGTCTACATGGTTCTAATAATAGTAATAAAAAAAAAAAGCATATTCGAAGGTCATAAACGGGTTTTCTATGGTTTAACTATGAAAATATTCCAGTTAATAATATTGAATCCGACTTCTTGGGACTTTAATGAATCGCGATAAACCAGGGACAACTTTAATGCTTATTATTGTAGTTATGAAGTTAGCTATTGTAGGTCTAATTTACGTCCATATGCAACTTTTTAAAATATTTTCTGCACTTAATTACAGAAGATAATCAAATTAAGCTCCCAGCATGACGCACCATTGCAACGGACAACGACAATCCAAACAGCATTATTGCAATAAAGCTCATTAGTGTGTTGGTGTACCTAATGTTGTGTCCTGTGAGGGTCGCTATTGCACGACAGATCCATTTGGACTTTCATCGCTTCCTAAAAGTGCAGCAAAGGATGGCTTTCCACATCTTCCACCTGCAATCATTAAAAAAGTGTCCCGCTCAACCGCACCCCCTCCTCATCCTATCACAAGACATTGACTCATCCGTGTCCCGAGGGTGGACGCGACACAACGCAGTGAGATTGAATCTTTTGTGGGGAAGGTGAGCGGCTTCCAGTTTCCCCTTTTTTACCTCCCTAGAGGCTTTTGCTGACACTTGTCCTCGTCAAACCCCCCCCAAACTACAGACGACTGCCACCACCAGCATCCTCAGAGCAGGTGCTGTGGGGACTGACAGCTCCAGGTCCTGGTCTCTATGGGACCACATCGATCACACACTGGACCGCTGCAGAGGCAATATGGCTAACATGGGGGCCGGAGGGGGTGGGGATGTTGGACGTCATTTAAGATGTGACTTCCCATAAGTCTGAAAATCGATTTTATTCATTTATTGGCATAGGAAAATCTGCCTTACCATAAACAAAAGTGGGCTACATAGTGGTTGTCTGCCACCATGTCTGTTTAGAATTACAATTATAAATTATTGCTACATCTCAATAAAATGAACATTTATTTATAATAAAATGTAAAAATCTTAATGAGCAAAATTGTATCCCGCAGGACCATAAAAAATGTGGGATAGATATGGGTTGTCTGTAAAAATTACAAATATTTTAAAAAGTTAGAAAAATAACGACATAAAATGGAATTAAAATGTCATTCTAAAAAAACACGTTATTATATACATAATTAATTTCTAAAAAATAAATGGAGCTCTCCAGCAATGTGATGGCCACCTTTATTTTAGGTCGGGAAGCTGCCGCCCTCGCTAACCTCTCATCACCCATCCCCCGTAGGCATCATCAATCATGTGACACACGCCATAGAGGCGAGCGGCCGTCGTCGGGCCATCCCCGCATTTACATGACAATCCCAGCCCACCTCTTACGTGAGCAGATGTGCGTCACCGTCACCCGTTTTTAGTCCATTTTGATGAACTTCACGTTAAATGCCATTTTTTTGTCCTAATATGAATAGAGGTTAACTTATTTTTACACTTGTTATGTGTTCCGAATCTTAAAATGGGTTTTAAAGTGTTACGTCTGGTGACAGTTTGACCCAAGAATAGACGATTTCCTACAGCCACTAGGGGGCACCTTAGCCCGGCGTCCTCCTGAAATGGGCTCTGATATATTAGTATGATTTGTCTTTCATCTTCTAGCTGATTACCCGGCGCCGCGAGCGGTCCTCACGGGTCACGAGCAGGAAGTGGCGTGTGTGGCGGTCTGTGCAGAGCTGGGGCTGGTCATCAGTGGGGCCAAAGGTGAGAAGATGCACGCCCCCCACCCTCTACATGTCCTTATCATACAGCAAAAGCGACGTTTTTACATGTATGTTGCTATCAGATGGTCCGTGTCTGGTCCACACCATCACGGGGGACCTCCTGCGAGCTCTGGAGGCTCCCGAGCACTTCCGATGCCCCCGCCTCATCTCGGTGTCCAGTGAGGGTCACTGCATCATCTACTATGAGAGGGGGCGCTTCTGCAACTTCAGCATAAACGGCAAACTGCTGGCCCACATGGAAGTCAGTGACAGCACCAGGGTGAGCTGCCGTCATGGACCACATCTTGGCTTTCCATTATGTCATCAATGAAATGACACCTTTGTATAATAACATTATTATTAACAGTCATTGTTTGGTACACGGCGTGTATTACAATGTGCATGTGTACCTAATGTTATGGCTGCAGGCCGTCCTCCTGAGCAGCGATGGCCACAATCTGGTGACGGGAGGCGACAACGGCGTGGTGCAAGTGTGGCAGGCGTGCAATTTCAAGCAGCTTTACGTGTACCCGGGCTGTGACGCCGGCATCAGAGCCATGGACCTGTCACATGACCAAAGGTCAGTACAGGAACTTGGTTGTTTTTGACCCCCGCCTTTGATCAGGTGACCTCAGGCAACCGCTGATATATTTATTCAATTTACAGCAGCCATGACATGAAAGAAGTGTCAATGACTTTAATGATAACGTATGATAATAAAAATAACGTCACCTGAGGGAAAAGAAGTCCATGGTGTGTGTGTGTGTGTGTGTGTGTGTTCACACATCCATCGTGGGTTGTCAGTCTTTTACTTACTGGATCATCGCTTTCAAACAGAGCCTGAAGCAAGTAAAGTCAAAGCGCTATCTTTTGTGGATGTACTTTTTCCCCCCTCTTTTAATGACTGCAGTGAGCGTGCACACACTGCACCATGTCAGCCGTACAGCCGGTGCCTGCATGGCACTCGCTCGGGGCTTTTAGGCTGACGGGACCCCAGAAAGTCAGGAGAGTGCGGGACAGCCCGGGCTTCTTTAACTGATTGTGAATGGCAGCGGAGGTAAAATTGGCAACCCGTGATTTCAAAGGTTTTAATTCCAAAAATAATGGCAAATATATTTTTTGCACTTATGTAGCATTTTGTCTGTTCTGAATTCTGAAAATGAATTACTCAAAATTTAAGTACATTTAAAATGTATTTTGTTTCATTTATTTTTTTAATAATATTTTTCATTATTTTTTAATTTAAGTAATTTAGTAATTTAAATTACTTTAAATTACTTAAAATCTGTTCCAGGATCCCAAGGTACATATTAAAAGTGTAAAAATTAGTTCACCACTGTGTAATAAAAGTAAAAGAAAGTAAACATACTCAGCCATTGATGCCTTATATATTATATTATATTATTATATTATATATAGCATATAATGGAGAGTGTACAGGAAGCTTTTTGCGGCGCTGTACTGCCCCCTAGTGGTGTTTTATAGCTACTGCTGCCATTGAGAGGTGGTGTCCTTTAGGACGCTTTAAGTTCCATTTCTAATCTTATCATCGCACTCTTCTCTTTGCCTTCACTTGTACTCGTCTGCGGTGGCGTCTCAAAAAAGGCGAAGAAAAAGCAACACTTTGGATTTACTCCTTTAGATGCTTTAAAACATTTGGGCTCCAGATTGCATCCCTTTCAGGCGTTTGACTGTGGAGGTTCCACTGCAAAGCGCTTGCTCCCAGTAGGGGGCGTAGGTTGTGGTCATCTGTCTGAAGGGGATTTCTGCTCTGTGTTCATTGTGTTGCAACATGGAGGCCCTGGGGCTGACTCAGTGTAAGACACATCAGCTGCTTCAGTACAGGATGTACATCATAAAGTCACCACCGAGCCACAACGTGAGCGAGCCTCGGCGCTCATCTTCGCGGTCCAGACCCTCACAGGCCTCCTGGACGCCTTGTTATTCAGTCACGGCGCTGCTCCGTCACCACAAGAGTACAATAACTTGAGAGCCTCTGGTGTGATGTGATGGAACGCGTACTAGCAGAGATAGTTTGAAAACACACACCTTTGACCCATTGCTACGCTTACAGATAATCCGGCGTTCATTGCACCTAATTGGTTCCAGACCCGAGGCAACTTTCCAAGAAGTAGCATTCATTATTAATAAATGGAATATTTTTTGTGTAGTTAGAGCATAGAAATGCTGTTTACAACCTTCTAAATGCGGTTCTTAACATTTTAATCAGACCCCTATACACCAGTATTACCTAATATAGTAGACACAGTATGAAATAATAAGATATTACATATGTAATACATATGCTATTGTTCCATCCGTGTAACATTACTGACACCTAGTGACCAGTATAGAATACTACACTAGGAATGCGTCTTCTCAATGCCTTCATTTGTATTTTAGTTCAGTTAGTATTTTAGTTTAGTTAGTGAAGCAATTGAGTCAAACTGAAGTGCACTACATGGCTGCGGCCAGCGGGGGCGCTGTTGAGTCAGTCCACATTACGTTTGCAATACAACAGCATGGAATTATCCTGTTTAGTGCAACAAATGGATAAATTAATTATTCGTCCATTCCTACAATCGATTCTTCTTCTGTATGACTCCTTAGGACTCTGATCACAGGCATGGCTTCTGGAAGCATCGTAGCGTTTCACATCGACTTTAACCGCTGGCATTACGAGCACCAGCACAGGTACTGACTGTACTGACAGTCACACTCCGTGGCAGGCAAGGCAAGAGACCACGCAGGGACAGGATGGATGTAGCTCGGCTGAACCCCAAAAGGAAAAGCTAAGAGACTGGAACGCAGGTACCCAAGAACCTGTAGTGAAATGAAGACGTCTCACTCTGATCACTTTTGTAGGCACTAAATATGTACATATGCAACACAAAATGGTGCTTTCAAGTCCACGTGAGGACCTGAAAGTACCAAGAGGGGAAAAAGAGATTTATGTTGTTTTGTGCATTTAAAAAAACCACATAGAAAAACAGCAATAAGATTTCTCACAGTGACTGGACCATTTAGAGTTTCCATGGTAGTGGAAGACTCCTAAACACAAAAGGTGGAGTTAAAACGGAAATGAATGTGACATTTACAGGAGAGGAAATTATTAGGCCAACTTGGTTTTTCCCCTCGTCGTCGTGTATTTAGGTCACGCGAAAAGGACACAATCACGCATCCTTGCTTTCATTTGCAGATGTCCTCTGCAGGGCTTTGAGGAGAATGACATGTGAGTTCTACGATCACATTTACTCACTCAGGTTCAATGAATGTCTTGAAACAAATAAGACCAGAACAAGAGCACTCCCTGACTGCAAATAATACCAGTAAATCATGATCAAATTCCATTGGTGCTCTTGAGTTGAAGAGCAGGCGTTCAGACATGCAAATGCTGGAATTAGGACTGCATTTCCGTGTTATTTCTTAATTCCTCTTTAATTGTCACGAAGCACCGATAGAAAGCAGCGTTCCAAACAGTTCTGTCTCTTAACACGTATGAATATGATGATGTGTCAATGTGTAAGACGTATGCGGTGGACAGAGGACGCGAGCAAACATGCAAGAACTGTATAAAATAGTGGAGGGAACTACTTTCTTTATTTTCTTTCTACTTCTGACTAGAATTGTTGCCAACTTGCTTTGTAAGCATCCCATGTGGCGTTTATTTGCACATTATCAATGTGTTTGTGTGACAAAAGTCCCATTCATTGTGCAAATCTGTCCTACGTGAAATAATTGTTGTGGATCAGAGAATCAGGAAAAAAAGTGAAATTCTGATCATGAACAATCCAACTTGTGTGCATTTAGCTGAACATGTCATGACTGCTTGTGTGTGTGGTAACTTTGTTTTTGTAAAAGGAACTCTTTTTATTTGAAGTCTTTTGGGGTTGTTTTTACATGTGGGTTGTCTTAAGTAAATGACAACGTAGTTTCATGTTGTACCCTGTGCACTGGGAAGCAATACTATGGTTTTAAAGACATGACCGGTCAACAGCTACGGTCACCTCATTGACGGTATTTACTGTCAGACGTGAGTTTGATGGCTTTACGACAATAAAAATATGCAAATACTGTAGAATCATATTTTGTAGCACAAAACAGCTACTGAAGTAAAATGGTTTAATATGGTTTTCATTTGAGAATTAATTTTATATATAAATTATATTAATTTGCTCACATGTAGCAGTGAAAATACGTGTTTGAAGTCTACTCATTTCAAAATGTATTTGTTGAATAGTCTGTATTAATGCCATGATGTTAAAGTGAGAATTATTTATTCATTTGACTGTACATTACTCTGATTGTTTAAATTTCAGTTGCATTTAAAAAGAAATTGTAATAAAATTGTCTTTCTTTTTCTGGACCAAACTCATGTGGCTCAAAGTAGCTGAGGTCAACTAAAAGTACATCTTCAAAGTGCTTATACTGCCATCTTCTGTCTACACTTGTTACAGCAGTGCTTTAAGTATTTTCAGCATTTTCGATTTCCTTGTTCTAAGGAAAAATGTTTTATTTTTTTTCTAACAAGAAAAAGGAGCCCATAGGTGTTTACATTGTGTTGTTCTATCCTGAGGATCATTTGACATGAAACTGACATTCTTGGTCATTGTTTATGGTAACATTGCAGAATAGACAAATACATAAAAAACAACAGAAAACATGAATCGTAGTGTTTGTGCTATTTGATGGAACCTCTTCCAGCCAGTCCATTTCAACACAAAGTGATGTTACATTCCCTTTAGCGTGTACAGGACTAGTACAAAACAACAGCGCTCAAGTCATTTTATAAATGACTTTTTTTATAGTAGGGCCAAACGCATCAGAGAACATGCAGTTTACAGCCTCGTATTTACTCACCTTTACCTAAAAAAAATATGCCTGGATGAACAAACACTCTTTTTTTTTTAATGGAAGCACTGTGCTACCTTTGTCATCGTGTAACGTCCTTATTGTTGACATTCATCACCGCCATTTGTTTATTCCAGTAGACAGACAATGTATGCATTTAACAGTGTGCTTGTTTTGGGTTGTATGCCTGTAATTGCACTTAAGTCCATGTGCTCTTCCAAGTGACACCAATATGTAATCAAGCCACTCTTAAACTGGACTATCAGAAGTTAATATTTTTTAAACGGTATTGGACTGTATTTATGTTATAGCAGCACATTCTTGGGTCCAGCTAATTGACGGTTTAACTTGACACCACAACCTCCTTTTGCAGAGCTTAACAGTTGTCGAAGTCAAGTGAGAAGACGATGCCGCTTCCTGTAGTATACAATGTTGACCACAAGAGGGCGGCACAAAACCAAAATGGAACCGGTTCTTCCAGCATACAAATACAGTAAGGCTGTAAAAGTCATGCGGCTATGACTAGGACACATCTTTCTCAAGAAGATGCAAGAGATTGAAAAAGGATGACGGAGTGTCCAATGTATTAGCTCACCCTGTTCAGCTGGCGGGATGTCCTGCATGCAGTTAAAAAGGAGAGATTGGGGAGCGCACCGTGTCAGCTGAACCAGGGGAATAGTCCTCGGATTCAGAAGTGAAGTCGGCAGGCGACAGGACGGGGTTAGCGCCATGGGAGGAGGAGCTAGCACCGTGCGGGAAGTGAGCGGCGAGCTTAGAGTCGTGATACTGCTGTTGCTGTCGCCGGAAAACTTGCTTCTCCTTATCAAGCGGAGTATTCTGGGGGAGGACACAACACTTTATTAGAAGCACTATGATGGAGGCCACCACCACTGCAAGTTACAGACAAATAAATCAGACATACAGCGATGACCATGACACCTGCTGTTGTGCTGTTGGTCTTAGGTCCAGTGTTGAAGTGCTTCTTGATCTTAATGGCCACAGGCAGCTGCTGGTGGTTCTCAGACACTCCATCATCCTGCACAAGCATATACCCCGCACACCACTGCTTTGCTGTTTGTAAATGCACAAAACAAAACGCTGTCAGCTTACATTCACCCATGGGTGCTCCAGCACCTGTGCAGCTGAGAGTCTTCGGTCCACATCCACTTGAAGCATCCCAGTGATAAGAGCCTGAACAGGACAAGCACAAACCCATGACTTGACATGCACTAGCAGGTTCTCAAGGTTCTTGAGGAAAACCGACCTTGGCCGAGTCTGACACATTGTCCCAGTGTGGTGCAGGGAACTCCAGCTCACTCCTCAAAATATGTTCCAACAGAAGGTCCTGGTCTTCACCGCTGCCATGGGGATTAAAACATAACTTATTGAAGCATCTTTATCTTCATGTAGATGTCAGTGGGCCTTGGGTGCAAAGGCTTCTTTTCAATGAATGTGAAGGCAACTTGTTTGACCTTCTACATGGGAGCAAAAAGGTCCAGGTGCAGCGGAACGTACCAACTGAAAGGTGGGAAGCCACACAGCAGGATGTACGTGATGACACCCGCAGCCCAAATGTCCACCTTGAGGCCATATCTGGTATTGAACATGGGATGAGGTTGGGTCAGAAAACACTTGATCATGTAGCTCTTGTATTGGATCTCATTCAGATATCTTGTGCATATTTAAAGTTCAATGTCCCTCACCCCTTCTCAGCGATGATCTCCGGTGCAACGTAGGTAGGCGTGCCACAAACAGTGTAGAGGTAACCATTGACGACGGTCGCTAGGCCAAAATCGCCTAGCTTCAGCGATTTACTGCCATCGTGGTGCTGGTAGACCTGTGTAATGCAGCAGAGAAGAAGAAGCTGCTGTAGGTGATCACTATGGATGCAAATGTTTTTTCAAAATTATTTATCACCAGTAGGTTCTCTGGTTTGATGTCTCTGTGGACAATGTTAAGACTGTGCAGGTACTTGATGGCGCTCGCCAGATTGAACAGCATACAGCTGGCATCCCTCTCCGTGTATTTGGTGGAGGACGTGATAGCGTCAAAGAGGTCGCCCCCCTTGAAAAGACATTTCCAGTAGTTCCTGGTGTATCAACAGCCTGTTTTGTTGACAAACAGCAAAATTGCAGAAAAAAATAATCATACCTTAACCAACTCCATGACTAGATAAATTTCATTTCCGGTGTCCATTTCTTCAATCAGCAGTACAATGTTGGGATGTTTGACACGTCGCAGGATGGACACCTCACTCTGGATCATGTGTTCCTGCATGGTGGAGCAAACGATACAGTGTTAATAATACTGATGGTCCTTGGGTTAAGCACAGCTTTCATTTCTAGACTGATGTCAGTCAAGTTTTGGTAAATCGGCTCTTACACCAAAATTATAAGCCAGTCATACACTACAGAGAACACATGGACATTAAATATTGCCATAAAACACTTAATACAAGAATTTAAGGAAATTGTAATAAAAATAAAAG
Source organism: Oostethus manadensis (assembly GCA_024372805.1). NCBI lineage: Eukaryota > Metazoa > Chordata > Actinopteri > Syngnathiformes > Syngnathidae > Oostethus > Oostethus manadensis. The sequence continues at coordinate 1,253,925 of QODF01000102.1, forward strand.
CCAAAGCATTAGCAACCTTTCCATCTCAATAATTAGACCACTACACTGCTGGGTTATATCGTTTTCAGAGGATCAGCAATGTTGCACTACAGTTACAGTAGTGTTCAAAGTGTTCAAAATAATAGCAGTCCAATGTGACTAACCAGATTAAGTATTGTTATTAGTATATTTGTATTTCTACATGGCAAAGAAGTTACCAGTAGTTGCAGTAGATTCTTATAAAACAAAAGACCCAGCATAATATGCACGCTCTTAAGGCCGTGCAGTCGGGAAATTAGTTGAAAGGGTTTGTTAAAAAAATAGCAATGTGGCATTCAATCAGTGATCAGTGAAAAAACTGGTGTGAAGCGGGTGGCCCCTATTTAAGGATGAAAACAGCACTTGTTGAACATGCATTTCTCTTTGAAAGCCTGAGGAAAATGGGTCGTTCAAGACATTATTCGAGAGAACAGCGGACTTTGATTAAAAAGTTGACTGGAGAGGTGCAAAACATATTTTGGCTGTTCAGCTAAGATGATCTCCAATGCCTTAAAATGGAGAGCAAAACCAGAGACGCGTGGCAGAAAACAAAGACTTCTATCAAAATGGATCAAAGAATAATCGGAATAGCAAAAACTCTGCCGACGATCAGCTTCAGGATGATAGTCTGGAGTTACCTATAAGTACTGTGACAGTTGGAAGACATCTGTGTGACACTAATCAATTTACAAGAATCCCCAGCAAAGTCCCTCTATTAAAAAAGGCATGTGCAGAAGAGTTACCATTTGCCAATTAACACATCAACTGGCCTAAAGAGAAACATTTTGTGAGTAAAATAGTTTTTTGGGGGGGGTCCAAGAGCCGCAGACAGTTTGTGAGATGACCCCCAAACTCTGAATTCAAGCCACAGTACACAGTGAAGACAGTGAAGCATGGTGGTGCAAGCATCATGGTATGGGAATGTTTCTCCTACTATGGTGTTGGGGGTATTTCTAACATAGCAAGAATCATGGATCAGTTTCCATATGTCAAAATACTTGAAGAGGTCCTGTTGCCTCATGCTGAGAGAGACATGCACTTGAAATGGGGGTTTCAACAAGACAATAACCGCAAATACACCAGTAAACCTTTAAAATCTTGGTTCCAAACCAACAAAATTAATGTTATTGATCGGCTAGTCCAAGTCCTCGACCTTAATCTACGGAGAATTTGTGGGGTGACATCATAAATGCTGTTTCTGAAGCAAAACCAAGAAATGTTAATGAATTGTGAAATGTTGTTAAAGAATCTTGGAGTGGAATAACAGCTTAAAGGTGCCACAAGTTGGTTGACTCCATACCACACAGATGTGAAGCAGTTATAAAATACTGTATTCATACAGCTGAATATTAGTTTTATGAATCACAGTGTTCCCAAATCCTACAAACACCAAAGTTTTTACAAAATAGTTTTGAGTTTGTAAAGTCGACCGACACTGCTATTTTATAAACACAGCCCTTTCAACTAATTGCCCAAATGCACAGCCTTAAGAGCGTGCATTTCATGAATGCTTGTTTGTTTTTGAGAATGCACTGCACCTACTAGTAACTTGTTTGTCAGGTAGCAATCAAAATATACTAATAACAGTGATTAGTCTGGTTAGTCACATTGGACTGCTATTATTTTGAACACTACTGTATAGGTACTGAAATGTTTTGTGATTTCAACCATCTGTGAACATGACCCTGTGTTGCTACATGCACAGATGTCATTTGAGTTTGCTGATGTTGTTTTAGCACGGTTCGGCCGACTCTAGCCGGTTTTGTTTTTGCAATCTTCTCGTCATCCTTAATGAGGGTCCCAGGAGTATTTGTGCACATAGTGCATTCACTGTGCTGTAACTAGTTCTCGAGCGAATATCGTTTTTACAGACCAAAATTGTACACTTTTAAATCAATGTGAGAGTGTACTTGACCACTAAACACTGTACCAAGGACTACCTGTACTAATAAGTGCTATAAGCCAGTTGCTACTAGCTCAGACATTAGGTGTTCACACAAGCACCTTTCCTCTGCACTTCTCCTTGCTGATGATCTTGAGGGCATATTCTCTTCCTGTGGATCTCTCAACGCACTCTCGCACCACAGCAAAGTTCCCGCTCCCTAAGGTGCGGCCCACTTTGTATCTCTCTGTAATGGTGGCAGGGATGGGGGACTCATCCATGGGCTCGGCTGTGTGAGGGGAAAGTACATATTTTCATATTCTAGAGCTAAACATCTAGTCGGCAAATCACTAGGTTTATTCCTCACCTTCGCTGCTGGGTCCATCTCCTTCATCCATGGAGCTGCACACTTTGGTGGAGGCTAAGGAGAGGGAAGAGCTGCTGTGCTGGGAACCCTACAAAAAAGAAGAGGTAAACAGTAAAATTGTTGTGTTTGGTGGTAAAATAAAAATAATCTTTCTGACCTGACGTCTCCTGAGGCTGGCAGGACTGGTCGGAGATGGACAAGGAGATTTTCCAGAGCGAGGGGTGGACAGCTGACTTCCTGCAGTCCCGTTAGCTGTTGGGTAACATACAGATATAATGTCTAATCAACAATTTTTGCTTCTTTCACGTCCTGCTTTTGTCTCACCAGAGCCAGTAGACGAGGGAGACTTGCTCCTGCGAGACATTCCGCCACTTTTTGGAGAACAGCGGCCATGCACCGAGGGAAGTCGACCGTAGGATGAAGACTTGGCCACCCTGCATTCTGTACAGTAAGAAAACCAGTAAGAATGCTGCAAGATTACCTGTTAATACTAAAAAGTGATACAAAAAAATGCACATACAATCTCCTCAATTCAGTAGTGGGATTGCTTTCTACCAACGGACCACAAAACTCATCCTATAACTGTACTGTAGGTCAAATGAAAAGCTAGCTGGATTCAAGGTTAAGCGTTAAATCTTATTTTCTGTATGACGATGAAGTTGGCTTCCGATTCGGCCCTTAAAGGAAAATTAAGGTGGAATTGACCTAGTAAGCAGTGTGTCCTGATGGTCTTTTTTTGTGACACTTCTTAATGTGAAAACATTTTAGACATTTTAGGTAAGACTTTGACTGACACTCTCTATTGTATTTGTAAAACTTTTCTTTTAGTTGTGAAAATGGCATATTTAGATGTTTGGGTTTTTTTAGCACCTAGTCTAGAGACCTGGTACTGTTTGAAAACCACTAGACTTTTCAAATCTGGACTGGATTCATCTTAATCCCTCACACCTGGGACCTGACAACCAGCAACACCCCTGAACACCACGCCAACAGACCACCCAATACTGTGGAGGTGAGGCCGCAGAGGCTGGAAACAGAGTGAAATGTACATTTATTTCTTTTTCTCCAATAGAATAAAAAATTTACAAATCAGAAGCAGTTTTTATTCATCTTTGGTTTCAGTAAATTAAGCCAGTCCATATTTGAGAAATCTAGATCCAGTGGTTTTCCAATAGCACTAGGTCTATTATGGGTAGTTGTTGGAAAAATACATATAAATGTGTCCTCATTGCATTTTCACAAGTAGAATAAATTAAGTTAATACCACCATAAAATCAAATCAGAGGCTGCCGAATTAGAAGGTAACTTCAGCGTCGTATTTTCAGTCTAATAATTCAGCAGCCTCACAGAGTACATACAAGAGAATTTTACAGCCAGGTTTCTACACTTGCTGCATGCAGTATTATCATAATTTGAATATTAAACTACAGATATAACTTACCACTTTCATCTAAACTGAAGTCATCTTGGTAACGATACTTCTCAGGACCACAAGCAAAGAATATGTCGTCTTCCCCAAAAAAGTCATGAAGGGATGATACCTGCAAGGTATAACATCTGTATGACAAACCTTAAAAAACGCAAATAAACAAACATCATAGTGGATGTAGCTTATGTTTTCATTAAAGCAAAGGCAAAGCCGGCTCAGTGGTCATAAATAAATGAGAGATGCTGATGGAGTGCTGACCTTCTCCATAAAAGCCGCTATTGATACACTTAACTACTGCTCGTTTATGTTTTGCTCTCACAGGAAGAGCACCTCTGCCATCATAAGTGAATCAGTTAGCCCTAAAGTACTTGATTTGTCTTCAATGACTCTCAGTAAACTGAGGCTGGAATTTCATAAACCCCAATTTTAAACAATATATATGGAAAAACAAGCGCTCCAAGTGGCAAGCTATTGGAGCTCATCTGCAACATCTGCACGTAACCAGCCGCCATCTGATGACCCTTCACCACCTAAAGCTCCAGTGTTCCACTGAATGAAAAAGCTCCCCAGATCATGATGGGCCCCCTTGTACTGTGCCGGGTAGAAAACATCTTAGGTGGGATCTCCTTGTCATGCCAGTAACATTGGAAGCCATCTGGACCGTCAAGGTTACTTTTTTTCTCATCAGAGAATGAATTTTTTTTCCACATTTCAATGTCCCATGTTTGATGCTTGCGACAAAGTATATACGGCGGCTGGTTACGTGCTGATGTTACAGCGGGCATCCCTCATGACTGAGGGCCCTTGTCTGTGTGGTAGCAGCTGGGTTTTTCAGCAGGACAACGTTGCAGTTCACAATGCACGCTTAACGAAGAACTTCTTCAGGGAGAAAATCATAACTCTTTTGGACCATCCTGCATGTTCCTCTGATTTAAATCTCATAGAGAATATTTAAGGATGGATGGCAAGGGAAGTTTATAAAAATGGCCATCACTTCCAGACAATTGAGGCCCTTCATGAAGCCATCTTCACCACTTCCTGGAAACACTCGCATCAAGCATGCCCAAACCAATTTTTGAAGTGATTAACAAGAACGGTGGAGCTACTCATTACTGAGTCCTACTGAGAAAAGTGTTTTGTGTTCTGGTTTGGAGAGTTTTTTGTCATTTTTTAACGATGGTCTTAAACTTCTGTGCAGCTAATAAACAGCCGATTTCAGTTTAATTGTTGTATTTACTAAACTACTTTTTCAAAGGGCTTTTTGTCACACTCCCCCTTCTTGCTTTTACATATTGTAGCTCTATTTAAAACTCATTAAAATCCAAATGTGCAAAAGGTACATTTTAGCAATTTTTCAACTCGTCCTAAGATTCGGGAGTCTACATTATTCATTTTGAAACGGTCATTATAAAGAGGTTCTTTGTGAAGATATAAAACAACTTCAGTGAAGCCCACACAAGAAACCCACTATTAGGCTCTGAAAACCACTCCTCTTGGATCATATGCAAACATTATTGAAATTGTTGTCTAAATCTTAGGGTAAATAGGAAAGTGAAGCATAGAAGCACAGGGAGTTGTTTTTATTGCATCTCCACCAAAAAGGTCAGTCAAACAATGAGCGTGAGGCAGATTTAATGTGGGCTTTTGCACAGCAGACACGCCTACTCACTCTGATGGACGCCCACCCCCCACCCAAACGTGTGCTGCCTGGCTCCCAAAGGGAGGGGAGCGTTGCCAAGGAGACCAGAAAAAAATGAGAAGATGACAAGGTCTGGAGGACTGACCGGTGAAAGCCAAATAACAATGGTTGCAGGTCCCACAGACTTGCAAAGGCCAGGCCAGTCGTGATTCTGCTGCTTTATATTGATTACTTGTGCCTGCTGGCTGTGTGACACGACTATCAGGCCTGCCCCCAACCCATCCCACCCCCAAACAGTATTGACTGGCTCACTTTATAATCAGTTGGACCAAATGACAGCCGACTGTTTGGTGTCAAAGGAGGTCATCATTTTGGAGGCGTGTGACGCACAAGATGAGCCGGTGGACAGGTGGAGCTCTGTGTGGTGCCAAAATGCTCATTTGAAGCGAGAGACTGAACTCGACGGTCGGCCGGTCAGCATGCCAAAGAAACCTGACTCATTTTCACACTATATTTTTAAATACAGCAAATACTTGTCTTCCGATGGCAGCAAAATGATTCAGGACCTCTTATTAGCTGCATTTTATAATTCCCTATCACTTTTAGTTATCTGAAAACAAGCACAGTCAGAATTTTCAGTACTGCTAATTGCAGTCCTTATGTAGCACTTTCTATATTTAGCCCTCAGGTAGCTCTAACAATGAAAAGCTATTTTAGAATATTCTTTCATCTTTATAAGAAGTTTACATCTTCTAAACCGCTTATCCTCATTAGGGTCGTGGGTATGCTGGAGCCTATCCCAGCTGACTTTGGGCAGGAGGCGGGGTACACCCTGGACTGGTCGCAAGTCAATTGCAGGGCAGACATACAAACATTCACACTCTAATGGACAATTTAGAGTCGCCAATTAACCTAACATGCAATGAATATGAAAAGCATCCCTTGTCCCTTTTAAAATAAAACTATTCCTGGTCTGTGTTGTCTTCTCCACCATCCTCACTTCCATTATTTAGTGCTGGTCACTGAGTTCAAAATTGGTATTAGAAAAGAATATCACAATAGTATTTTATATGGCTTTTCTACAAGAGGATGGTACTATTTAGAAAGCACTCAAAGACACAAATAAACTGACTGATACTGAGACCAGGTGACTTTTCTTTGTGGGTACGCATGACAGAATGTAAGTGCAGAAACGAACTGGAACATAAACGTGAGTTAGGACGTCATTAAAGTGTGGGTTACACGTTCTGTGAATGAGGTGCTTTTCTCACATTACTTTTGTTTTATTGCACAAGACTCCGCCCTTGGGGGCAAGCGAAGAAGCTGTGACATTAACATAGAGACGTGTGCATAACACAATTACAGAGCAGCAGGGCATTGCCACATCCATTACATGCAGGGCAACTCGGTCATGCAAATGTTTACAGCTCCATCCACCCTTTTAACAGCTGGGTCTCACCATTCCAGTTTAGCCTTGCCTGCAGGGGTGAGTTTATCCATCTACTCCCTAATTAAGACGATTCATGTAATTGTCTCATAGTTAAAGCTGTACTTTCTAGGATCTAGGCTGAAACCTCCAAAACAAGCTTTCTGACACGTGCATGCCTGGCATAAAGTGGGTAGTCGGTACAAAATAAGTATATAAGCCGGCTGAGTGTTGCCTGCCTGATAAACTGGCAAGCAAAGGTCATTTGTGATGATCCATGATGCAGCAACATGCGAACATTGCTACCACTCAAGTAGCTAGGGATCTGAGCAAAGAGCGCATTAAAAGCTGATTTTTGCTTATGGAGGAACATTTATTTGCTGTAGTGAAAGGCACCAGCTGTTCCTTCTGTCCAAAACTGCAGAAAATGCGTCCCATACTGGCATAGTGGGATGATAGCTTGGCCCTGTGCTCCATCTTCATACCACCGCATCCCTGAGCCCTCTCACACACACTAACTACACTTAGAGCGTGGATATCACCGACCACTGCACCGCTCTGCAGCAGTTCCTTAGCAACCAGCTCAGGAAACCATGTCACCATGGAAACCATGGACACCATCAGAAGGGAAGGGAATGGGGGCCATTATATTTTGTGATAATGTTATGAGCATAGAGAGAAGTTTGTGAACAGACTGTTAAAGAAATCAGTGACATGCAATTGTTATTAGTGAATCAGTAAAATTAAATATAATATAACCCAACACTGTCCAGTTGTAATTATAAAAATTATACACGTTGTTTTTCGATACAGAAGAAAAAAAGAACATGAGAGCTAAGTCACTAAATGAGATTGATCACCCGGAGTTGTGTTAACAGACATATCCATCTAACATCCATACTGGCAGGAAGTACATTAAATAGAGTCCTGGAAACCTAATTTACCATTCCCGGTGGATTTGTGTGTAAGAAAACAGGCCTCTGAAGTTGTTCAAAGACCTATGTAGGTATGGTCATACACAAGACACAAAAGGAATGCTTTCTAGCACATCATGTATATGTTTATAATAATGCAAACAAATGATGACCTGGCTAGTTATGCTTCCAAATAATGCTGAATCAGGTATGTGGTTGGGTTATGTTATGTGGTATGGTACCTACCATCTTCCCATCAACAGTAAACAGCCTTTTGACAGCGCCGCTGTCCAGCTTAATGGCATCTGTGATGTCCGTCATGACTTGCTCGAACGAATGCGCCGTCTTCTTGTTGAGCAGGACACGCACGGCCTTGCGAGGCTTCACTCCGCTGCGGACGATGGTGACCAGTTTGGGTCTGATGAAGTCTTTGCTCTCCCGAGTCTCTGGAGAGCCAGCCCTGGCGCTGCCAAGAGACGGGGGGTCGCGGGAAGATGCAGCCATCTTGGCTCCTGTGAACCAGTTGGGGTTGATGTTTTTGGTGTAGTCCACCTTCTTGTAGGGCTCAAAGGAGGCACAAACGTAGCTTTCTCCTGCAAAGGACGCACCAACAGAAGTTAAAAAGAAGACATTTGCTGCTGTTTGATTTTGTAGGAACCTAGCCCACCTTCCACCAGCTGGTCCATATTAGCAATCCTCGTCATCCCATCAATGGAGTATATAGTCCGAACCCCTTGGGGTAGGTTGACGTTGTCAGACAACGCTCGCGTGAGGTCCGCCAGAAGTGCCTCGATGGACCTGAATCTTTCCTGAGAAATGGCGTACACGATCCCTTGGAAGTAGCGGTCCCCATTGCGGTAGAAGCGAACCTTCTTGGCCTTCTTCTCTGAGGTCAGCGCTTGCAATGTCCTGGTTCTGTACAAGCTGCAGTGGGCGCTATGAGTGGGACTGGGCAGCCCGTTGCCTCTGGAACCCCTGCGGGCATACCTCTGCGCTTTGTCCCGCTCGTCAAAGTGCTCCAGCTCCATGCTTTACAATGCTTTGACACACTGAAAGGTACAGACAGATGCAGGTAATTCTGATAAGTCAAGCCCAAGCTCTTTCCTATGGCGCAAGTCCAGAACCACACTGCTTACACATTAAAGAAAACCAACAGAACCCCACGTGAGCATGCACATTAGAAAATGAGGCAAGGAAAACTCCCTTCTGAGAAAGAAACACAAGGTTGCTGTGGGGTTAACTTATGTTTACTCTTTTGCAACTGTTAATATTGAAATATTGAATATTGAAATTACATCTGTAAGGCAGCTTCTATAAGGCCTTAGTCAATACAGATGTTTCAAGGTATTAATATTTGAGTGATTAACTTATGTTTAGAATTCTATGACAGTTAAGAACATTTACTTGCAATATAATGGTCATACAGTGGGCACAGTTTGACCTTGGGGCAGATCATTTATATCTTAATTATTTTCTACAGGGATATATGGTGGAAATCCAAACACATTAGTGATCGACCAGCGTCCCAGAACTATATTTGACTTAGGATTTTAGAGGTTCCACTGTTTTCTATGAGCTGCCATTCATATAAGCTATTTGGCTGCTAGGACACAGAAGAAGAAGCATGGAGCATGTCACACCCATCCCATGTTTCTTGTTTTGACAAACACAATCAGCACATTCTCATTGCTTTGCAGGACATATTGCAACATTGTAAAATGATATAAAAGCATCTTCACGTCAGGGATGTTCTGACAACGTATGAACAAAAAAGACAGTATAAAGGAATTGAATGAAAATTAAAGTGCAGATGTTTCATCTTACCTTTGAGACGCAATCAAAAGTCAAATTAGGTGAAAGTTCTCTCAGTGTCTTGTGTATTCATTTGATGTTATAGATGGACCGTGAGTCCCTTTGTTGCCGTGTGTGCACGCCCGCCTGCCGTGTGCTCACACGCCGAGGGAGAGGAGGCAGGGCTGGAGGATGCAGGCTGGAGCCGGTGTCCGGATCCCCTCCTCCACCTGCTCCACCTCCTCCCCAGCATCCCTGTCTTCCTTCGCCCCACCTCCCCTCCGACACTGCAGTGATGACCGGACAGCGCGCTTGTGAGTAAGGAGAGCGTAGCTGGGAGCACTCGAATTGAATTCGATGGGACGGCAAAACAAAACATGTTGCAGCTCACCATACTTTACCATGACTAACTTAACATAATAACCTAGCTTGTTAGCGAGAACAGGCAAATAGCTAGCTTTAAACTAGCCTAAAGTTGGCTAGCGTTTGTTTTGACAAATGTTACATAATAAAGTCTGGATTTATTTTATTTATTATATTATTTATTTTTACTTTTCTCTCTTTTTTTTTTTTTACACAAAAACACATTACAGAAGAATAAAGGGTGACGATGTAACCGTGCCATTCGAGCTAGGTGTAGCTAGCTAGGTGTACCTGCGGACCTATGGCACGATGGCATAAAAGTTATTATATTCAAGCTGGAATCGACACAATTTTAAAACGGTGACAGTTTGATTTAGGGCACGTACCCAGCAATGATCAATGCAGTGATGAAGCTAACGCTTGCTAACCTTTCCCGCGTTGAAATGCTACGGAAGCTAACGAGCGTTTTCATTTAACGCAGAAAACGTTTGAAAACGCGACCTTCGTAAAATGTATCATACGGGCGGTTAAAGAAGCACAACTTTAATTTTAAAGTAAAGTAAAAGGAATAGGGTGCTTTCTAAGGGTAAGGGAAAGAGTGAATTGTCATGCGTTTTTTAAATACCAGTTTTGGAAGGCTATCCAATTCAAACAATGCCTGTTGTTTGTGTTGTATCCGTCCAAACTTGAATCGCTTTGCTTGTACATTTAATCTCGACAATTGGTTCACTTGCGACCTACGAAATTGCAGGAGCCTTTTTTTTGCACATCTCAGCAGTTGCTTTGGACCTGAGTGAAGTAACAATCCACTTATCCTTCCAGTTGCCTCTGAAAGTTCGCTGATTGGGCTCTAAAGTTAATTAACAAACTGTGATAAGTCTGTGTGTAGAGTCGTTGCAATATACTGTATGTGGAGCCCACGCAACACAATCAGGCCACACAGTACAAAGTACATGTGCATGCCACGGATATAAACAAGGACATCCAAAATCAGTTTAAATCTCAGTGTTTTAATTGTAAGACACAAAGAATCTAAAAATGGTCCTGAATAGAAAAAAATAAGAATGTGTACTTGAAACAAAACATTATGAAGACACAATGAATCTAAAAATGGACCTAAAGAGGAAAAACACACCAACTTGTGTACTTGTTATCCTAACGAAAGAAAGTTACATAGCTTTGGTTTGATAAGATTGCCGTTATTTCAAAACAGTGCATCCATTAGTTAAAGGCACAGTGATCACAATAAGCAACAACCTTAAATTAACCACAGAAACATTCAAGTCAGACTACAGAACTAGTATATCGATGACAATAAAATAAACTGTATTAGCAGCATGTTCTTTAAAAAATAAAGCTGTGAAAATAAGACACTTATTTTGGAATATATCAAACCTTACAATATATTATTTGTTTTACAACATACTCTCATCAAATCCCAGTTGATAATTTAGATAGAAAGCTACTTGTGTATTTGCTTGTAGTCTCATAAATATAAATTATGTATCATTACCACAAATATTTATAATAAATATAGAACTGTTTGAGTTAAGGCAAAAGTGGTTGAAGGTGGCAGGAGGGGTTATTTGTCCGATTTCTCCACTTGTTTCTGTCCATCCACTCTCTCCTGAAGCTTGTAGTCTTCCAAGATGGCCTGTGCTGTCTGCTTGCCTGTCTTCTTCACCACCGCTTTGATGCCCAGGTTGTCAATGTTGAAGGCGGTGACGCCCACGTTGATGGCCGAGTTGACAGCGTGATCCGTGGCCTGGCCTGCCGCCGCGCCGTACCTTTTGATCAGAGGTTAGATTGGGGGAGCGAAGTCAGGCGGGACAAAAAAGCAGGGGAGCTTGACGGAATAAATAAGAAGACTCAAAAATGCATGCAACGTGTTCTAACATGCAAGTCCATATTTTTCTGACAGGGAAAAAAAAATTAAAACAACATTTGAGTGTAGGAAAGCAATGAAACAATGTGGCTAACTGGAACCACAAAATAGGCTACGTTCACAGTGGATTTTTAATTTAAATTCGATTTTTTTTGTGGTCTTTCACATTACCAAAAAATGTGAACGCAAAGGGTCTGGAAAGTGACATGCATGTACAAGAGCACGACATCACTCTCATTTCCATGTGTTTACAGAAGTAAAGGTTGCTGCAGTGTGTGCGATACTATTGATTTCATTTCCAATTTGATGCTGTGTAAAAAAAGCCCGTTGGTATCAGTGATACAGATCCAAAAATATGTGCAAATTCACATAATGTGTCTGGTAAATTTTAAAACGTATTTCAAAACTTAGCTTAAAGAATTAAAATAAATCATAGTAGTTTATTGATTTATATTTAACTCTGAAGTATACTGATATAGTGGGGTGTTTTACAATATAGCCAAGCTAATATACAACATCAGAAAAAACAAGACAAAATTATATATATAAAGTATCATCACTATTTTGATTTCAGAATCAACAGCATGAAGAGCTGGCACCAGAAGTGTCAATATTTCAGATTGAGTCGCACATTACTAGCATGCTCTCCTTAATGCGTTTGTGGCAATTTCAAGGATTTTGTGCAACGACTCAATATTTTGTCAACCAAATGATTGCATGAAGGACACGAAGAAGAAAGAAAGAATTTTGGTATGGAAGTTTGTAAACAACTTACTGTCTGTTCCAAGGTGTGTGTGTGGGTGGAGTGGCAAGACATTGCCCAGAGCTGCTTTACTAACACCTTATAAAAAAATCGAATTAGAAGAACTTTGTCCTACGTCAGTGCGACTTTTATCCAAGTGTTGCACGATAAACCACGGCTTCTGACGAATACATATATTTTAAAGTCTCTGTAAGCACGACAATACATGCCTTTCGATGACTTAAATATTGGACATATTCCACCTGACTGTTCATACTGCAGTCAAATCACATACATATCAGATACCATATCAGATCCACATACCAATGAGGCCTGAGATGCATTTGAGAAAATCGTAATTGTGCTGTTCACACTGACAAATACAGGTCACATATGAGCAAATAAAGTGGAAATGACAAGAAGTGTGAACATAGCCATGGTAACACTATGCACAAAGCTTCCATTACAAGTGGAAAACTGACACGTACAACTGGGTGTCACCTCAGCAGCGCCACAGTGTCATTGATTAACAATGAGGTCAATTTGTAAAATACCACGTCTGTGAACAGATCTTGCATTTCTGACTGATCAGCAAAGCGGTAGTCATGAGCACTTTAAAAAGGACCTTATCCAAATTCTAATCACTTTTCAATAGTCTTTTAGGCTTTGTCCACATGAACACAAAAAATATTTTTTTAAAGTATTTGTCCAAAAATGTTGTGCTTAAAAGCTTAGTGGTGAAAATTTTATTAAAATGTTCGTGTATTGAAGGTAAAAAAAAAATGCTTTTTTTGGCTTTTGTTATAAGAAATGTGCGACATTCTCTCAAGTTATTGACTTACATGTGTCGATTTCATTTCATGCAATTATAGACCAGTGTGCTAGGCTTTAATTACATACACAGCATCAGAATGCGGTTGCTTCTAATTGGCCAAAATGTGTGTGAAAGCTCGTGAATGTGATTGTATGTGGGCAAAGATTTTTTTTGGTGAAGATGGGAGATATTTTTAACAAAGGAGTGAGAAAAATGTGCATTGTAAAATATGTGTTCGTAAGGACACAACCTCAAAAGTATTTTAAGAATTACCTTGACTCATGAATTTGTCACTGATACAAATCTCAATGCAGTTGATTATTGCTAAGATTAAGGACAGGAAGTATAAGTAAGGGAAAGACGGCGAAGGCACGTATTAAAAAAAAATAAAGAGCCATGCATGTTATTGTTGCAAAGAGTTAAATAGCTTTGTTTTAATCATCACTTGTTGCCATTAGGTGGGTCAAAGATGTTTTGAAGACCCCTAAATCTGCAAAGCAAATTGAAGAGGTGAAACGTGAGCACACACACTAATTGCATGTGTTTCAGCCAGGATGTTTCAACAAAGCCCAGTTGTGATCTGTGAACCTACTTGTGCTTCACCGTGGTCACCGTCTCTGAGGCCACACTTGTCGTGATGTTTTTTGCCGCCACCTCCAAACCGGTCCACATGGTGGCAAATCCTGGTAAAGAAACCAACAGTTTACCATAAATTCCAGTGTATAAGCTGCTACTTTTTTCTTAAACTTTAAACGTTGCGGCGTATATAGCAGTGAGGCTAGTTTATGGCTAAATTCTGATCTTGTGACATCTCCTTTACTTCAGAATTACTACTAATTGTGTAAATACAATAGCACTTATTTCAAAGTTTTGCCATAATCCATTGGACCTGAACAACGCATTCATTGGGGCGATGCAATGAGATCAACCCCCTCTGGGCTCCCTCTGGTGGACAGAGGTAGCACTGCAGCGTCATCCACCATTTCCTTTGTTGTTTGTCCTCCAATGAACTGCTCTTCTGGTAATGCATTATGGGTAGACATTAAAAATAGCTCCTGTTTATCTTAAACTTAAATTGGTACTTGCAAAATATATTTCCTACCTTTATAGTGCTACGTTGCTATGTGATAAGTTTAATCTTGTTCATAAGATGACGCAGTGCGTCAGACTGTTATTGTAATGACCTCCTGCTATTTTCAATGGGTTGACAAGCTCATAATGAGGTTTCTCATAGCTCATGATTGGCCCCTGTCAAATAAACAGCTGCCTGGTCCTCAAGGACTCATGTGCGCCACAATATGTCATTTTATAACGTGGACAAGTGCGGCTTAGGGATGTAAATCTCTTTGTGATACACGATTTGATTCAAATCTAGAGACATAGGTTACAATATGATTAAAAAATATATATTAAAAAAAAAAAAGATTCAATGCAGTTTACAAACTATATGATTTGATTTAATTCTTACAGTATTTTCTCATATTTAAAGGAGCACATCATATTCCCAAGCATTCTGTAAGGCACTGGCAAAAATTAAGTAAACAGAATAACATGTCGGATTTAGATATTGTTTAGACACAGGCCAAAAAAGACTTACTGAATTAATGAATGTTTATTTGATGAGATCAATATTTTACATTCTATATTTTATATATATATTTTTATTACTGTTAAATTTGGAGGTGGAACTAACTAAATTAATTTGGAACCAAACTAAGTTTAGATGTACACTGTGTGCAATGACAAACATCAATCTATATAAACTATAACAATGAAAAAACATAAGTCATAAACTTCAGTCCAATTAATAATACAAAATAAATAGTGCAAATCCCTGTAAATAATGACATCTCTTCCAATCACAGATACAGTGAGGGAAAAAACTATTTGAGCCCCAGCTGATTTTGTAAGTCTGCCCACTAACAAAGAAATGATCAGTCTATAATTTCAATGGTAGGTTTATTTGAACACAAAGACAACAATGACAAAAAAAAAAATCCAAAAATGCGTTTCAAAAAGAGTTATAAATTAATTTGCATTTCCATGAAGGAAATAAGTATTTGATCCCCTAATCCGTCAGCAAGATGTCTAGCTCCCAGGTGGATCTTATACAGGTAACGAGCTGACATTGGCAGCCCTCTAACTCTTTTTGAAACGCATTTTTATGGATGTTTTTGGTCATTGTTGTTTCTCAGTGTTCAAATAAACCTACCATTGAAATTACAGACTGATCATTTCTTTGTTAGAGGGCAAACTTACAAAATCAGCTGGGGTTCAAATAGTTTTTTCCCTCACTATAAATAAATAGAAGTTCTTGTCACATGAATGCAATGATAATGCTGTTTTAGCTTGAAAAAGTAAACAATCCCATACATAGCGTTAACACCAGAGGTGCAACGTTTCAAAGTAATCAAATTACAAAGCAGAAAAGTTACCATACTGTGCTAGTCTGGCTGGTCAAGTTTTGCACCCTTCTTGAAAGCAATTCAAAGACATTCCAAACTTGGGAGTCCAAACACCGGCTAACTCTGCGCAAGCTACAGTATATAAAGCATGTGTGCGCCTATCAATGCACTTTCATAGGCCATGGCAGGTGGCTCACCCAACTAGCCAGCTCGGCTTTGCGTTAGACTGGTCATGGCATGTTATTGGAGCATGAGCGACAATTCTTTCAATGGCTCAGGCATTTAGGTGTATAAGACTGTTGACCGATTGCTTCTCTCGTCATATCCGGTGCATGTCTCCACAATCGATTAATCTCAAGATTTATAACTGATTATTATCGATAGAAGAGTAATTTGAATCGCCATATCTTCAAACCGGACATCCGGTTGAATCAGTTTAATGTTAACAGTTCTAGGGTAGCTTAAATATGAACAAACCTGTTTTTTCTCAAAATGTAGTAGGTGCGGCATATATATTGTAGTTTTGTAGTTACTTACCTTCTAAATAAGTTTTTTTTTTTATATAAGACCCACCTAACAATAAAATAACTAGGGCTGTGAAAGTTAAGGCGTTAATAATGCATTAACGGAAGTGTCCTTTAACGGCAGTAAATTATTTTGACTTGACTTTATGCCACAGTTTCAAGATACACTCAATAGCTATTTCACTTAGCCATAGTGAAAACACATTCACACATCCGGCCCTCAAAGTAAGACACCCTGTCTAATAGTGGTAATACAATAAGAGTGTCATAAAAATTAGAATAATTTGGATAATTTATAATAATTGTATTTAAGCCATTACATCTGCAATTTTATTTAAAAGCTCTTCTCATTTCAATTACAACGTTAAATACTTTAAATAAAAAAGCATATTGCTTTAGATATGATGTACTTGCGATATTATGCCATATAATTAATGAAAAAAATTGTCTCAAAAAATGTCACAAATACTGACTTAACAATTATCGTCCGCCAAAATTTGCTAATAACAGTACTGCTATTAGTTTGAACACTACTGTAAGTATAATGGTCAAGTGTGGGTGCTACACTACCTTGCACTCCACTGGCGGCCACCACCATGGCTCCATCTATGTTAGAACGCCCATCTTTGTCTTTCCGCATGGACTCCGGAATGAGCTTTCCACCGTGCTTTTTCACGTGGGGCGCCAGCTCCCGGCCCACACATCCGGCAACGGCGCACACTCCGTCCACTGCAATGACACACCACCGCTCGGTCAAAAGAAAAGGCCAGATGGTGGCGAAAAATGCTGATGTTGCTAAGGAGGAGGGGTGCGGTCACCTAGAAACTGGCTGACTTTGACAGCTCCTCCTGTGGCCTGCTTGGCAACATGGAGGCCTTTGGTAACAGTGGGACTGACGTGCGCCGGCTTGTCCTCGGGCGTGATGTGCTCTCGGAGTTTAGACGCCCCCTTGTGGATGGCCTTGCCCGTGAACTCGGCTCCTTTGACCAGACCCCAACTTAACCAGGACGCACCTGAGTGAGAATTAACCAAAAGTCACATGCTAAGAAGTGTCTTTCATTGTCCTTCTGGCATTTTGGTCTTCCTCAAGCTGCTATGATGTCACACTACTTAGATGATAGTGCTGCAATAGAAACACTACTTGTAACATTTGTCCTTACCTGTCAGTATCCCACTGGCCACCTTCTCACTCCACACGGGCAGAGCCTGGTCGTCCTCTTCTTCTGCAGCTGCCGCTGCCTCCTCTGGCGTAACGATGGACACTTTGTGGCTGAGATTAACATGCTCCGCAGCTTCGTCAGTAGACTGATGAAACAAACACATCGCACAAGTAAGTCACCAATCTTTAAACAGTTTGATGCTTGTCTCCTTGCAACACTGCTCCAATAATAGCTCTTCTCATGACGCTGCACAACATGTCACAAAGCTGCAATTGTTCGAGGAGGGGAAAAAAGTTTAATGTGCTGGAAAACCTCAAATCTCCCGCTTGACCAACTCACAGGAAGATAAATTTGCCTACTTGCTGATGCAGAATCAGGTCCATCAGTGAAGAAATTTCACGTCCAAAAATGACCTCTGAGCCAGCCAGCGTTATGGCAGAGGCACTCAGCTCTACCTGCTGCTTCTAAGAGTATTAGCACGATTTAATTCTCAAATCCCAACATTGCTGAGGCAGATCGAGTGGTGTGGAGTAGGGCTGTATCTAACCTAAACAAACTTTCTTAAGTGTCTTAAAGATGGCCATAGATTGATTCCTTGATGGATGATGGGTAAATCCAGGGTAACCTTATTTCTTGGACTTTGTTTCTTCAACTTTTTCTTGCCAAAAGGCAATGAATGGGCCACCTTTGCTTGCCAGAGTCAACCACACACACCATTTGCTACCCACCGGTCTATATTGTGGGTATGGAAATATTTACAATATACTTTATAATTTGTGTGGTTTAATAAAGTCCTGCACTAAATTCCCTACCCTTCCAGATTATTTATGTGTTAAGCAGCCAACTCATTGGGCATGAATCAACTGCGCTCCCTGCTGGTTGCTTCATGGTAGTGAAATTCATTTGACTTCTATGCAAATTAGGCTTAAGTGACTTCTCCTCTTCCTATGACACCTGAAAATTATTATAATTGATTCATGTCAAGTAAAGCTAGCAATACATATATGACTGATTATGCCTTTTCTTTGGTTCTCATCAATCAAGACGTTGTTTAGTAGGACAGACCTTATGATATATTGACATAGCTTTGGACTGCACTCGATTAATGTTTGAACCTGCATACAGAGTGTCAGCAGTACCTGAACCCTCAGATCTGTCATCTGAGACAGCAGATCCTGGAACAGCTCTTTGTCGGCAGCAGGCAGCTCAGAAGACAGAACCACTCCCACAAAATGACCCGGCGCCGGTGCCATCATGTCGGGGAACATGAACACGCCTGTGTTGCACAGCAGGGCCGGGGAGTTTGCAGACATGAGCGGGTAAAGCCAGTCACACACCTGCCAAGGAGAAGATTGATTGACTGACTGGTTGGTCGTTTACAGAGCATGAATGGCTTTACATAAGGGAGGACATACAAGGAAGAGAACTGAAGGAGACTGTCCCTCCCTCAGGCTGTCGCATGTCTAACAGGATTATGGAGCATCACAGAGCATGTCCTTATTAGACATAATAACTTTCACTCACTGCTGTGATGTCATCCGCTGCCTGGAGCGCGTGGAAAAATCCCCAGCGGAAAGTCAAATATCTGTCTTATGACTTTTTAATGTTACAGTATAGTCAAAAAAACACAAAATGGTTCAAAACCACATGAAAATCAGTGTATTTTTTTCTTATCTTATATGTACATAGATCCTCCTTGTTTGATCCCATCTGCTGGTTCAGTTCAGTTTAGTTTAGGACTTAATTACATCACAGCAAGACCACTCACATGACTCGTATACACTGGTGGGAACATTTGGTATGTCCGCAGTCTACTAAAGTCGAAAACAAGACACAAAACCTTTTATCCTCACAAAGATACCAATACTGAGTTTTGATTAGTTTTCATATAATGATATACGTTTGGTGATTGTAGTTTGCAGTGGTGTAAAGCTATATTTTACAGATGGGCCTCAAGTTACCAATGAGTTCCGTTCCTATGACTGTGATCTGAGTAGCTTATGCCTGCAATATACCTAAATTAACACTTAAGTTACACACACTGTACACAGAAAAGAGAGACATCTAAAATGTAGTAATTCAAATGTTAAATACAGTAATTAAATTAAACCGGTGTAAAAAAAGAGATAACTCCTTCCATTTATCGAGTTGTCTT
Organism: Oostethus manadensis; assembly: GCA_024372805.1. Taxonomy (NCBI): domain Eukaryota; kingdom Metazoa; phylum Chordata; class Actinopteri; order Syngnathiformes; family Syngnathidae; genus Oostethus; species Oostethus manadensis. The sequence goes on from QODF01000102.1 coordinate 1,273,439, forward strand.
GGACACTGGAAAGGGTGTTGCAAACGAGAGAGCGACAGGCTTATTGGTAGGTGTAAGTCTCAACAATGAAATCACTATGTTGCTTAGTTATCACTGGCTATTTTATAGAAGCAGATCCTCTCACATGCTCGAGAATACCATCTTTTTGGCTTATGATGGTTGCGGCATTTGAGCAGCTTGGACCGGTCACGCCGCTAATGCTGATTTCTACGCTGAGCTTTTAGTTTGACTTTTTACTTTAGCTTTTTTTGTAGGCGCTGCCACCAGAAGGGTCTGCCTCAAGCTTGGTGGACATAAGGAGGGTAAAGTTAAAAAGGGAAAGGGAAACATGCTGTTAGTATACATAGCCCAAGGAGTTACCTGCAGGAAAGCTGGGGGTCTGTCGGGCATCCTCTCAGAGTGATCACTGGCAAACTTGACCAGTCGCAGGTAGCCCGGATACGAGGGGGCACTCACTTGCCCGTCAGGGGTCACAAAGAATATCTGCACGCCCTGGGGGATGTACAGCAGCTCCTCTGCATCTTCGCCAATGCTCTGCGGGGACGGCGTGGAATTGGACGTTCGGCTGTAGAAGTCGTCGCTCACCAGCGACAGCTCCCCCGATTCAGTCCCAAACGAGATGGAGAGGTGGCCGTCGGCTGCTTGAGGAGAGTATGCCGGCGGATGGTCCCCTTGAACCGCAGGCAGCCTGCTTGGTGAAAGCGCCCCTGGGCTGCATGCACCAGATGTACTCGCTGATATTGGTGGACAGGGCCTCTCTGGTTTCTCTTCGGCTGGTAATTTTGGGTAGAAGCTTTGTGAAGGTGTCTCGGAGGTCTCCAGTATAGCGAGACGGGTGGTGATGTTGTTGAGAGTCTCCTGCATCTTCTGCTGCATTTGTCGGGCCGACTCCCAGGAGCTCCCTACACACTCCTCCCCCCGCGAGGGCACGCTCGTGGCCCGGAGAAGGTGCTGTCGACCCCTCTTGTAGAATTCCAGAGCCTGGCTTGTGTCTCCAACTTCATCAGCTGTAAGACCTTTATTGATGCATTCAAAGCCTCTCTCGTAGCCATCTTTGATCACCTCGAGTCTTGCATGGTCAAATGCATCCTGTCTGGCTTTCTCCATTCCCTTGCAAATAAGATTACAAAACATAAACAAACATGCATACGGCAATTGTACATTTAATATTATGTTTTATATGTACAAACACTGGAAACAAGGACTATTTAGCAACGTAGTGTAGTATTTAGCACTTGCAGTACATTCTGACTCATCGGTCTAAAGGAAACTCTATACAGTAGCACCAAAGAGCCTTTTTTTCGCTTCTACTGTATCTATCGGCAATTTGCCGTTTACAGATTTATTCGCTGCTTTGTATCTTTAACAGTGAAACCAGTGAAAAACGCACGTAGGATTAGCTGACATGTCTGTTTAGTGCTAACTAGCGTTAGCTCCCCGTTATGTCGTAACGGGCTAACTTACCCACAGATCGGTAATAAAGCTCCGGACGATTGAATGTTGAATGCAGCAGCTAGTTTCACTCCAACGAGTGAGCAATCCCTGCCTGTAGTTTGACTGAACTCTGACACGGAATACTCAATCAAGAGTTACCGGGAAATGTTTCAGTGTCGACCTTTTAATCTGCCACACATGATGTCCTACATGAGTTTAGACCTTTATTTTGACGGTCCCACACTACGCACCGGAAATGGGAACACTAGTTGAGATAGCTGTCATCCAAATACCACTTCCGGTAGACGCCACAAAGCGGAAGCTGGCCATGAAGCGAAAACAAAATGGCAACGTTTTTGGTATATTTTTGGATAAATATTTATTTTTATTTTCTATTAGAGTATTCAATATTCAACTAGATTGTTGTATTGTTGAAATGCTTGCTGTATCATATGAATTTTCTGAAAGTTACTATAAGGCGCCTAGCATGTAGTAACATTCACGGCCTGCAGAGGGCGACAAGTCCTATCTCAAAGGTGGCAGCATAAAATTTGAGGGGAAACTCATGTTTAAAAAAAAAAATGTATTACCCATGTATCTCCAACAATGTGCATAGTAAATATTAACTATTATTCTACTGCTTAGTAGAATATACATAATGTACCGCAAATGTCTATTCCATTATTTATGAGTGGAATTGTGGACTACAAACCTCAGCAGTAAAATTTTCTGAATTTATAGTGTCTTATGATACTTTGCCTTTTAATTCTTTGCATGAATGTTACCACCAAATGACAGCCTTTTTAGGACGATTCCATTGTGAAAATTATTCTTCAGGCCACCGCATTCTGCATCAGATGATTTGTATTTGGTTTCTATTTAAACACAGAGATGTGTCTGGACTTCTTAATTCCTGTTTATTATGAGTCATATTTTACATTATAATCCATAATGATGTACATCATCTCATAACAAACAGTGACCTTTGCTGTCACTTTAATTGTGAAGGTGCCTCACTCTCACCAGCTAGCAGCTGACCTTGGCTACGTTTACATTGCAGGGTAGGATTACCAATTGGGATTTTTTGTTTAAAATAAGATTTTTTATGTGGTTGTACACACTAACAAGCAAATGAGACTTGTTATGTGAATGCAACGCGCCTGAAAAGTGACGTGCATGTGCAGAAGCACGACATCACTCACATTTCCGAGTGTTTAAGGAAGTAAAAGTAAAGACTGCTGCAGTGTGTGATGCAGTGATGTGCGATACCATTGATTTCATTACTGATTCGATACAAGATAAAATTCAGTCTGGTATCGGCAATGCCAATTTAATATGTGCAACTTCACCTAATGTGTCTGGTAATTTTAAAATTTACAGTATTTCAAATTATAACATAAAGAATACAAGACATCATATTCATTTATTGATTTATTTTCAACCCCGAAGTGCTGTATATTGAGGTATTGGGGTGATTTACAATATAGCCAAGCTAATATACAACATCAGAAAAAACTAAGTACAAAATCATATACCCGTAGTATCAAAAGTAGTGTATCACTATTTTGATTTCAGAATTGACTTGCATGAAGAGCTGGTATCGGGGTAAAAATTTCAATATCAGGCAGGACATTACTAGCATGCTCTCCTTAACACGTTTGTGGAAATTTGAAGGATTTTGTGCAATGGGAGTCAAAATTTCCTTTACCAAATGATTCCGAGTAGAAGATTACAAAGAAAAAGAGCAAGAATTTTGGTATGGAAGTTTGTAGACTATTTGTTGCCATGTGTGTTCCAAGGTGTGTGTGGGTGGAGTGGTGAGACATTGCTGAGAGCTGCTTCACTAACAGACTATAAAGATTATTTTCGGATGAGAAGAACTTTGGCTACATCAGTGAGAACATATATCCAAGTCTTGCACAATAAACTACGCCTTTCCATGACTTGCCCACCTTTAAAGTCTCGGTAAGCACAGCAATACACGCCTTTCCATGCCGTATAAATTGGATATATGCCGCCTGAGCGTACACACTGCAGATGCATCGCGTACATATCCGATTTATATCCACATATGAATGACACCTGAGTTGGATTTGAAAAAAATCGGAATTGTGCCGTTCACACTGACGTGAAGAAATCGGACACAGGTCGGATATGAGCAAAGAAATTGGTATTGACCTGCGGTGTGAACATAACCCTATTTACCTTTGCAATGTTCTGCACGATGTTTCCTACTTAACAGAAGCTGAGCTCAAAGTCTGTGACGTCTTTCTTACAAGTTAAGACTCAAGCAGCAATTTTTATAAAAAGATTCATCGTCCGTCGAATTCAAGCGACTGCTCCTAGCAAAACCCTGACATCTTTATTTAGGACATTATTGCTTTGTTGTTGTTTTCCATAGAAAGTGTCCGCTTGTTTGCATGCGACGGCCACCACCAATCCTCTTGAACGGAGGAGCCTGTAGGAATTATCGTCTGGACGCGGACTTGATGAAGAATGAGGGATCATAAAGATCTAATCATATACACGTGCTCATTCCAAGTAAGACAGTTTGATTCCATTCATCTGTCTGCATGCTGAGAGTAAGTAAAATTGCATTAAAAAGACCCGTGACCCTAATGAGGATAAGTGGTACAGAAAATGGATGGATGGATGCATTGGAAAGAAGGTTCTGATGTTCGTTGACTGTTATTAAAAGCAGGACAAACATAGCTCAGTAGTATCTGATCTGCACTCCACAATACAGTCCACAATACAACAATAGATCAACTGTCCAATGTAAAGCATATAAAAATTAATTATTAAAAAATGACTTTTCTTTCTCTCTTTTATTAAAGATCCTGCCCCCTGAAAAACCTTTTATTACATTTATTTAATTTAAATGAAAATTAATCTTGCAAGTGCTTCAAGATTAATTTTCATTTAAATTAAAGTCTCCCTCTACTGTACAATGATTGCCTTATTCCATAGATGTCTTGCACTGTTGGCAGTTGAGTAACAAATAACTCCAGCTGAATTAGTAAAAGTGTGCCCTTGTCTTACAGTAACATTTTTAAAAGGATGTCAGTGAAGTCTTCAAAAGTCTTAGGGATGTCCAAAATTGGCTTTTTTGCTGATATTCGATATTGTTCTACTGTCACTTTCCGATTTTGATATCAACCGATGTGTTTTTATCCACTTTATTTATAATGAGTGCTATTGTCTAGGGGTGTATAAATGGAAACAACAGGACAATACCAAGGTACCTTAATTCCAGGGAACCCAAAAAAAAAATTACTAACAAAATTGGCAATTAGCAATTTTTTTAATGGGACCCAGAATTCCTGGCTGCACCCCTCTTACTGGCTGTATGATATATGAAAAAATAATACATAAAATCACCTTATTTTTTAGACAAAGCTAAATTAATGATCACACCGTGAGCTTCCAAAACTCCATCAATTGTCTTGTTTAACATGCTACCTGTGCAAGATACAGTAATTTCAGTGGCAAGTCAACTTGATATGTGGGAGGGGAACGTTTGGAAGATACCACCGCCAAAGATGTTATTTAGGTCAAGATCCTACACTGCACCAAAAGATTGCTGTGGGCTGCAAAAGTGCTAGCCGTTAAAAGGCATTTGAAAGGCTGATCTCGTGAATTTTCATGGAAATCGGCTGATACTGATCGGTGGCTGATCGACCCCTAGTTATATCGGTTTTCATTATAGGGCAAAAAAATTATACCGATGTTGACCTATATCACATTTTCATGTCAATATGGGGCCGATAATGTTGGTTGATAATGATGCTGATATTATCCCTTAAAATCTAAGATGTCTGAAATGCAACCTTGAAAGGTCTTAAAAATGTATTGTCCGTTTTTTATTTAAAACAAATGCATAAATGCCAGTCTTGCTTATAAATGCTTCGATTTTTAGGACATTATAACATAACTATAAAAGTAAAGTACCTTTGCAGCCTGTGTCAGAATTTCTTCAGCAAAACCAGTTTGTGTATTGTGGGCCTGCACGCGCCTATGATTTTTTTAATGTCTTTTATCATCATTGATATGAAATAGGTCATTATTGTATTCAGTATGGTTTTTAAAAAAGACTAAAAAGTCTTAAATTTGACCTGTTAAAACCTACAGAAACCCTGTTTAAGTATTTACATTAGCTACCATGGTGACATTATTGTCAGTGGAGACTTCCACCAATGCTGTACACCTTCATAAGTTCGGTCAAGGTCGGCTTGAAAAACTGCAATTAAGTAAGACTGAATTCATATCAGCAGAAAAACACAGCGGTAAAAGTGGTTTGACCCTTTTGACTGATATTTTCACACTGACATCATCTGCCATCATGCCATCATGAATGTGTGAAGGCTTAATGTATTGGATCAGCACAGGGCGCAAAAGGAAGATTTTTGGCAGGAAAGAAGGACAATAAAACTATCCTGATGCGCAGAAGCTGTTTTCAATTTTCTTAAATTTCCACTATGTGTTCAACACATTTACAAATGAAATGGTGCAAGGAGGCAGAGAAACAATGACTATTTGCATCTCAGATTTTGAAATTCAACCTAATCTACTGTACATATTATGTACTGAAACAACTTTTACAGTATTTCATGTACCCACTATGTGTATGCATTTGAATTTGTGTGCAATTGTAGTATGAAATTTGTTTCTCTTTACGCTTTATGGCTTAATAAACAGTAAAAGGGTCTTCTCTGACCCTGTATCAATTGTGTCTGTGTCAACTTCAGTAAGTTGACACATGACTCAATGAACCTCCTGGAAAACCGTATTTGGTTTTGAAAGAAAAAAAAATACCGCTTCTCATTCTCATTTTTCCTGGAATGAAAATGCTGGCAAAACCCACATCATTTTGTTGCGTAGCTAAAGGCTAGAAATGCATGGTTCTAGATGACCTCCATGTATCCCACAAGGCATCTTCAGGATTTAAAAAGAGTTCCACACACAGTGGAGCTTCTAAAGTTGAAAGCCACGGAATTTAAACACGCTGTCGCTTGTTACAAAGTAAACATCAACTATTTTGTTGTTTTTACCTTTTACTATTAACAGTGGTTAACTTCTCTCTACTCCTCCCCTGAGCCACCACCTTATCGTGTTTGCGTGTGCCAATGATCCTAGGAGCTAAGTTGTCGGGGGCTGTCATGCCCCTTGTAGGGTCACCCATGACAAACAGGTCCTAGGGACGGACCAAAAATATTGGACTTCGTTTTCCCTCGCCCGGACGCGGGTCACTGTGGTCCCCCTCTGGAGCCAGGCCTGGAGGTCGGACACAATGGCGAGCGTGGGCACCCATGGGGCCTGGTCGGGCATGCACAGCCTGAAATGGTAACGTGGGTCCCCACTCCCATGAGCTCACCACTCGTAGGAGGGGCCAAAGGGGTCGGATGATAAGTGAGCTGGGTGGCGGACGGAGGCGGAGGACCAGATGCTTACGCACCAAACAGCAGTTCAGAATACCCACCCTTTATAGAGTCCTTCGAGGAACTACTAGAAAGTGTTCCCTTTGGGGATTCCCTTGTTCTGCTGGGTGACTTCATGTTGGCTGCGACAGCAAAACCTGGAGAGATGTGATTGGGAGGAACGGCCCTCCTGATCTTAGCCCGAGCAGTGTTTTGTTATTGGACTTTGTTTTGTCACGGATGGTCTATAACAAACACCATGTTCAAGCATAAGGGTGCCTACATGTGCACTTGGCCCCAGGACACCCTAGGCCGCAGTTCGATGACTGACTTTGTGGTTGTGTCGTCGGACTTGCGGCCACATGTTTTGGACACTCGGGTGAAGAGAAAGGCGGAGCTGTCAACCGATCACCACCTGGTGGTTAGTTGGTTCCGATGGTGGGGGAGGATGCCGGTCAGACCTGGCAGACCCAAACGCATTGTGAGGGTCTGCTGGGAACGTCTGGCAGAGTCCCCTGTCAGAAGGAGTTTCAACTCCCACCTGCGGACATTGAGTCCGAGTGGGCGATGTTTCGTGCCTCCATTGTTGATGATTGGAGCTGTGGCCGTAAGGTGGTCGGTGCCTGTCGTGGCGGTATTTCCAGAACCCGTTGGTGGACACCAGCGGTGAGGGATGCCGTTAAGCTGAAGAAAGAGTCCTATCAGGCCATTTTGGCCCATGGGACTCTGGAGGCAGCTGACAGGTACCGGCAGGCCAAGCGGTCTGCGGCTCTGGCAGTCACTGAGGCAAAAACTCGGACATGGGAGGACTTCGGAGAGGCCATAGAAAACGACTTCCGGATGGCTTCAAAGAGATTCTGGTCCACCATCCACCGTCTCCGGAGGGGGAAGCAGTGCACAATCAACACCATGTATGGTGGGGATGGTGTGCTGCTGACCTCGACTCGAGATGTTGTGGACCGGTGGAAGGAATACTTTGAAACCTCCTCAATCGCACTGACACGTCTTCCAACATGGAAGCAGTGCCCGGGGACTCTGCCTCAAGTGGAGGAGTTTAAATACCTCGGGGTCTTGTTCACGAGTGAGGGAAGGAAGGAACGCGAGATGGACAGGCGGATTGGTGCGGCGTCTGCAGTGATGCGTACTCTGCACTGGTCTGTCGTGGTGAAAAGAGAGCTGAGCCGAAAGGCAAAGCTCTCAATTTACCGGTCGATCTACGTTCCTACCCTCACCTATGGTCATGAGCTTTGGGTAGTGACCGAAAGGACAAGATCGCGGGTACAAGCGGCCGAAATGAGTTTTCTCCGCAGGGTGGCTGGGCTCTCCCTTAGAGATAGGGTGAGAAGCACTGTCATCCGGGAGTGACTCGGAGTAGAACCGCTGCTCCTCCGCATTGAGAGGAGCCAGATCGGGTGGCTCGGGCATCTGGTTAGGATGCCTCCCGGACGCCTCCCTGGGGAAGTGTTCAGGGCACGTCCAACCGATAGGAGGCGTCAGGGAAGACCCAGGACAGGCTGGAGAGACTATGTCTTTCAGCTGGCCTGGGAACGCCTCGGCCTCCGTCGGGAAGAGCTGGACGAAGTGGCAGAGGAGAGGGACATCTGGGCTTCCCTGCTAAGGCTGCTGCCCCCGCGACCCGACCTCGGAAGAAAATGAGAAAAGCGGAAGAAAATGGATGGATGGAACTTATCTCTACACTTGTGTGGTAATAAACCACAGTTGAAAATGTTAAAATTTTAAATAAAACTTTGTCTGCCCATATGGTATGGTGGACCGGGTGATGTAGTGTATGTGAGTTTAAAAAAAAAAAGAGTTGTTGAGGATGACACCTAGGGTGTTAACCTGAGGGGAGGGGGACACGGAGAAAGTATCTGGTGTAAATAAAAAACTTTTAGTTTTGGCTATTGTGGGCTTGGTACCTGCAAGAGGGATTTTGGTTTTGTCACTGTTTACACGTAGCAATGCACTGAAAGTGCGCGAGAATGCATGTCATTTTTTTAATGTTGAGGATTAATCTGCTGTTGCGTGAGTTTGCTCTCTGACATGACCTTCCCTCAGCAGTAGCACGGGCTCAACGGTAAAGAGATTTTTTTGTACAATAAAATTTTCTCATTTTTATTCTGATGGTGGTTTTCTAATATTTTTTAGTTGAAGTTTCAGCCAAAAACATACAAACGTCAGTTTTGCAAAAGGTGATTTTTGTAGTGTTATATAAAGATGTAAAATATAAAGATGTAAAGATAAACCACAGGCCACAAAGTGTTTCTTTGTGGTAGATGAAGAGAAAGGAACCTAATTGCCGTCCCGCCAATAAAACCGTCTTACTTCCGTGATTTACAAGGAGAGTGATCCAGTCAACTCCGACGATGAAACGAGGCTCCTCTGTCTGGAAAAACACTCCGTCCTCGTCCTCATCCGCCCTTATGCTAAATTCATAAATAAATATGATCCATTTTTAAACATGCACGTAAGCTCATCAGGATTAACAAATCGCACCACCGTTAAAAAAAAGTTTTTTGCGTCTAACAGAGAAAATTTGCGTGCAGCTAGCGAGCTGACATCATGCATACAAAAATGAAATATGTGAGCGGTGACCTGATGTGCCCCAACACATTAGCCAAGGACAAACTGTGTTTTTAGCTGCTTCTCCTGTTTATGCTCGTCTTCTTTTAGTGTCTGTGTGAGTGCACATCCAAGTCCAAAATGCTGACTCATAATACCATATAGCCAGTTTGCTTATCTAAACTGCAAAAATCACTGGGTGTTAATTAGAAGCAGGAGATAAGAGAAGCTGTTATTTTTTAAATTTGTCAACTTAAGAAAGTTATTTGTCTAACTTTCATAATGATTTGCAGGGCAATAGAACAGGGATTCCCAACCATACCAGGCAATGAAAACATCCAAAGAAAAAACATCACATTAAAAAAAAAAGTTTTGTAAATAATTACATAAACATCATATTGTATCATTTCATGTTCAGAGCCTCACAGACAGCTTGAAATCACAAAACTCTTTCACGCTACACATACCTGCCAGGTCAATACAGTATCCTTGAGCATGTTAAAGAATTTGCTCTTCTGAAAGCGACAGTAATAACTAAGCAGGGTAGTGTTTTTTGTTCTTTTGTTTCTTTGTTTAATTCTTGTTTTTGGTGTTTTTATTACTGTATTTTATGTCTTCATATAGTCTGTGTACACTGTAAGTGACTTTTGTGCGTTCTGCAGCCATAAAATGAGCAGCTATTTAGATGATAATGCCCTAAAAACCCTCACAAAAAACGTAGTAACAGTGTTCCGTGTCACGATCGGTGTTCTGTATTCGTGAGAGTTTTGGTTTCGTTCTAGTTGGTTTTCCTGTGTTGTTATTTTTCTAGTTTCACATGTTTTCCTTGCCTTCTAGTTTTTTCTTCACTCCGTTAATTACGAGCACCTGTTTCCCTGCTATTTATGTTCAGGTGGGTGTGCCAGTCGGGCGTCGGCTCATTGTCATTGTTTTCATTGCCATTGTTGCTTTTCCCTCTTTCCATGTTCCTGCCGCTGCTTTTCAGCATCTTTATTAAAGATTCCTCCAACTCACCTGCTTGGCATCCAGCTCTCTGCATCCTCGGGGTCGTTACACCATGCCGAGAGGCCCGCACCGTGACAGTTCCGTGTACATATCTGACCTGTATGTTAACCAAGCTACAGCGGTATTGTTATTTTAGAAGCTAACACAAAAAAACTTTGTCTGGTGGAGTAACACGCCACCTCGCTAGTCTCAGCGTCGCTCACAACGCCTCAAGCCACTGCCAACGGGATAGACGGAAGAGTGTATACTATTGGCTCGCAATTTCACTACAAAGGCTCAACAAGATGCTCGTTTGAAGCTCGTTTGCTCGATGATCATTTGCTGGACTGGAGCACAAGTCTTGTGTTGAAAAATACAGACATCCCAATGAAAGCTGACATTGTAAGCGTCGTCACTGTTTCTATGCTGCTGTTGTTGCCAGAAGTATTGTTAGCTCTTGTAGGAAATCAGTGTGAAATCAATGCCCTAGGAAATAAGTTCTGTTATCTGTTAATGTTTTAAATCATAAAAATATGGCAAGATACTACATGTATTTCATGATACCAACAATGTACCCGTAATGCATGATCACAGCATAAATTATATATATATATATAATACTGTATATATATATATATATTAGAGTGCTTTATAGTGGAAATGGTTGCCTCCCAATGACATGCAATGTTTGCTAGCTCATACTAACTCGTTTTCTGGCTTTAGAACGCACAGAAAATGGAAATCAGTGTTTTTGTTTCACATGAGAATTGTGGATGATGGGCAATTTTTTTTTAATAAGTGTGGTTTTCCTTTAAGTGTTAATGTAGGTATGAGTTCCAACTAAATTTTGACAAAACCGTATTTTTAATAGCAGAGGATGGAATTTGAGAAAATGATTGTTTTCTATCCAGTGAAAAGTTGCAAGCAGAAAAACTTACCACAATAGCAAAAGTCTTAGCAGTTAAATTCAATGAAGGTTGTATAAAAATTTAAAGAAATTCATTGCCAGTGGCCAATCCATCCATCCATTTTCTATGTCGCTTATCCTCATTAGGGTCACGGGGATGCTGGAGCCTATCCCAGCAGACTTTGGGCGAGAGGCGGGGTACACCCTGGACTGGTCGCCAGTCAATCGCAGGGCACATATAGACACACATTCATACCTATGGACAATTTAGAGTCGCCAATTAACCTAACATGCATGTTTTTGGAATGTGGGAGGAAACCGGAGTACCCGGAGAAAACCCACACACGCACGGGGAGAACATGCAAAATCCACACAGAGATGCCCAACGGAGATTTGAACCCAGGTCTTCCAGATCTCCTGACTGTGTGGCCAATGTGCTAACCACTCAGCCACCGTGCGGCCCCCAGTGGCCAATAATTTGTTAAAATAGCTGAGCTTTCATTAATAGTCATCTATATTTATAATCTCTGGTTTCACTGCTGTAGATTCCATGTCTGAGTCTTTTTTTCCACATAAATTTCGCTTTTTACATCCGCCTAACAGAGTGCTTCACGCTTGCTAACGCAGCTGCAGTTGGTTAATAATAGTCGTATACCAGAGAATATAAAGGCAGGGTGTGGAGAGCGAAGTTTATTTAGTGCATTACTTGGCGCGCAAAACCACACAGTAAAGGCACCTGCAGTCTAATTCCCTTCATCTTTTAAAGGAACAAGAAGAACCAACATGTTCAAACATAAAACTTAAATATGTGAGAGGTACTGTATAATAGTTCTCTGACATACGTTTCCATTTGTTTGCTGGCTTGTACGAGCAAATGCAACATTGTAGCAGAAACTCGTCAATCGTACCTTTTGTTTGCCTTCACAAAAAAGCTTAATATATTATGGTCTGGCAATTCCTGTGTTGGCACTTAAAGACGCGCTTTGTTTATTTTTAAATTCATAAACCTCCCTAAATTTTAAACAGGCCTTTTGAAAGCCAGCTACATGAAACCTGGGAGGATGTGGACGATGGCCTATTAGCCAATAAAGCCCGTCCCTCATTTCCAGGCCTGACCACAGCAAGTGAATTTCCCTGAAGTAGGATTCTGTATTAATAAATGGAATATTTTCATGGTCACTCTATATTGATAATGCGCGGCAGCGGGAGGCGAGCTAAAAAGCTAACGTGGAATTTATTTATTTCTAAACTTAAGAGTTTCCATCGAAGTGTGAAGAAGGACAAAGTAGCCAAGAACCTACCACTTCCACATTTAATGGGAGAAGAACTTATTTCTATCTGTGATTAAGTGTGATTAATTATGAGCTAACTATGACAAAATATGATTACATATTTTAATCAATTGACAGTCCTATTATTATATTAAACTTCAATTATATTTTTCTTTTTCTTTTTTATTTTTATTGGTCCACAACATTGTATTCAGAAATAACACATCACGCATAAGAACACTACACAGAAAAAGAGCTTTGATAACAGATAATAGATAAAAGAAAATTAATAAAAGATTCGGTAAGTTTTCTAGTATGCTAAAATGGTCAAAGAGGTGATTTACTGTAGTTACTGTAATTAAAATACCAGTAGTAATGACTGTGATATTACACTCTTTGTTTTTTCTATATGCCATACAAGTTTGGCCACCCCTGGACAGTGGTGTAAAATAGATTTACTCTCTAGGTCACTCTTCAGGACATGACAGAACATGACTTGGCAAGCGTTAACGCTGCGTGTGCATGTTTGGCCCACATTCTACATCTTCATGAGTCATCACTCACAAGAAGACATCTTGCCATGTCTTTCCATCAGACAAATGGAGGACCTCCAACAGTTCAAACTGTTTACACGAGATCCAAATGTTACAAAAGTTGTGTAACGCGATGATAGAACTTCTCAGAAAGGCTGTCAGTCACCAGAATATTCTCCCATAAGGAATGGCGCTTTAGCCGGGAAGAAAAAGGAGCCAAAGAAATAGCTGCAGTACAGGGATGTTGATGAATTTTTGAAGGGACATTTTGCACTTTTTTAAGTGTTTAAAAAAAACCTTTCAGAAGTAGTTGGAATAATGTCGCTTTGTATAAAAATTTTCTCCTGATGCATGTCATGATGTATTACCCAGACTTGAGTCTCTCTCTACCACCATCAGACACTATGTTTAGCAGTGGTTTAGTGGCAATGGTTTTGTCAGTAAAACGCATTGTTTTGAATAATTAAATGCAGAACGGTGACTCTGAAGGCTCGTGGCGACATGCAGTTTGAAATGAAAACGTTTTCATGGAAAAATTACAAAATACTTGCATAAATAAAAGGATTCATTTAGGATCTTGTCTTACTTTTTGCGGCTTTTTTGTAAGAAGATAAATGTGGACCGCCATCACTGATGACTTACGTTAGACGGCCGTATTTGTATGTTTTGGCAAGATGCTGTTTCTGCATCAGCAGCGGGTATCCTGAAAGAAACGAGGCAGCAGATATTAAGTCTCACACTGTCCTTGTGAAGCCACACACAAAACACAACAGAAACATTGGTTCACCAAAACAACTACAATAAACTTTGGATTCAGCTCATTCATTGTTTTATTATATTTTAGTGTGTCTTGACTTCTTATTTGTATACAATAAAGACAGTTTAATTCTGGAATTAAGTATTTATATTCCTTTTTGTATTTCTCATCAGTTTCTACATTCTTTGAGTTTTCCATGATTTATGTCTGCCAGTCGTAGTTGCTTGGCCACTAGTTTGATTTATAAAAGAAGTCCCTCCTGGCCAAACATTCTCACATGTGTCCGGCGAGGAGCCAATGCCGCGCTCATTTATGATCTTTGTATGAATCCCACTAGACAACATCATAGTGAAGACATCGCTGTAACAGTGGGAGGTCATTCTACTATCTGTTGGCCAACGAGACAATCTTTACTTTCCACCAAATGGCTCTAAAGCGGCTCCCTAAAGTTTGCCAATGCATCTCCCCACCGATTAGTAAAATGTGATCCAAAGTGTACATGAGGATGATAATATACCCGGCAGGACTATTGGACAAACTTGAATGGAAGCGGCGCATTATAGAGAAACGTCTCCATTCAAAGCTTGCTGTGACCGGTCTGTGGCTTTCTTATGTAATCATGTTTGCAAAAACCACAAACCTATACTGTGAAACAACAAGCAGCAGAGAAATAACTGCCAAACGATGGAAGCCATGTTGAATTTTCCATCTACTCAAGTCCATAAAAGCCACAGACTTGGAAGTGAGTGTTTGGCTCGTTATAAAGGCACCAGAGGTTCACGCAGCTTTGAAAGAGTCCCTTAATGAACTTCCTGTTGGGTCATTGACCTTGCAAGGATGATGGACGCTATTAAGGAGGCGGAAGAGGCAAAGCCCTCTAAGGAGACGTTGCCAGCTACAGTATGTACTATTCACAGTTCTTTAAAGTGTCAGAAGTTGATGCTGGAATTTTGACAGTTTAGAGGTCCTTTTAGAATGCCCAACGGGGAACCCGCCATTTTTTCTGTTTGAATGTTTAACACTAATAAGCTGTGTTTGTGCATGAGTGTGTGTATCCCAGAAGCGCGTATGTTAATTCCAGGCCTGACTGTGATAAATTAATATTCGTGAGGTAGGCTTTTATATTAATACATTTAACATTTTTGAGACTAAAAATTCCCCATAGTAATGAATGTGAGTGTGAATGGTTTTATTTCTATATGCGCCCTGCGATTGGCTCGCGACCAGTCCAGGGTGTACCCACCCAAATATTGTTTTAATTAGATCATAGAAAACGTGTTTATGACTTTCTAAATCAATTTTTTACTATTATTAGAGCTCTGCGATAAAACACTCACTCACTGCAGGGGCACGGCTTTAAGCATAGACACTAGGGACGGCAGCCACTTTAAACAAAGCTTGTTAGCTTTTGATTTATTTATTCTAAACTTAAGAAATCGTTTCAAATGGAGTTGGGATGAAGGGCAAAGTAAGAAGCCAAAAATCTACCACATCCACATGCAATGGGAGGAGAACTTTTTTCACTGTATCATGTCGGACATGCCATGGCTGACAACGTGCAGTGTGAAGGTAATGTAAAGTATGTCCTGTCTTTTCAATGTCTTGTGTCATTACTGACGCCTAGTGACCAGAATCCCACGAATGACTTCATTCATTCATTCATTTTCTATAACGCTTATCCTCATTAGGGTCGCGGGTATGATGGAGCCTATCCCAGCTAGCTTTGGGCGGGAGGCGGGTTACACCCTGGACTGGTCGCCAGTCAATCACAGGGCAGACATACAACCATTCACACTCTAATGGACAATTTAGTGTCGCCAATTAACATAACATGCATGTTTTTGGAATGTGGGAGGAAATCGGAGTACTCGGAGAAAACCCACACACGCACGGGGAGAACATGCAAACTCCGCACAGACATGCCTAATGGAGATTTGAACCCTGAACCTCCTGACTGTGAGGCCAATGTGCTACCCACTCGACCACCATGTGGCCCACATATGACTTGTCTTTCAAAATTAAATGGTCCACAGTCAACCACAAAACAGCGGCCATTTAGTAATTCATTTTTGAAAAACCAAGATAGAGTGAAGGAGCAATGTTCTAACCATGATGCAGCGAGGGACAACTATACACTATAACTACTTGTCCAAACGTAATAGATGTCATATATCAAATAAAACAATGGAACGGGAAGACACAAAGGTAGCGTAGCTCTATGCGCTACAGTGCTAACATTACAGTCATATTTCAACAGCAACTAGGTTAGCCTGTTTGCTGAAGAAAAACATTATGATCAAACTTGCAGCGTCCATGTCGGTAGTTGACTGCAGAATACGATTATTTTAAGATTTGTAGCAAAGCCTTTTTTGTTGTTTTTTTTTTCAAAGCAAATGTAGCAAACGTATATCTGTGAAGTGGTGGGTGTAAACATTATCTCACTAGGTGTGTGTTGAAAGCGGTATCACGTCCATAAGGAAGGAGTTTTTTTCTTCACAATGTTATAAAACGCTACAACTTCAAATGCGAGTGTTTGCGTGCCTCTTCTGACAAAAGTGAAGAAAGTGGGGGAGGCGATTTTTGATTCACGATTCCGCCTTGCAGTGGTTGTGTAATAGCTATGTTCACAAGTAGCTCTTAGCGTGGCTGAGCGGGAATAATGTCTCAAACAGGAAGTACCATCACTATGACACCACTGTGCACATACTTTGCGCGAACGTCACGATGGAGTCCGTATCAAAGCTGCTGAGAGAAGCGGCTAATGGGCTGGACAGAACTAAGTCACCCTGGCAGAATGTGGGCGGGTGATAGTTTTGTCTTTGCTTTTACTTGCTAGAGAAAAAAACTAATGGAAAAGACAAGGAAAAAACAGGAAAAGCTACGACTAAATGGAAAAAACAAAGACAATACAGCATAAGCACTGCCAAAGGAAAAAAACAAAGACAAAACGGAATATGAATACATATGTCTATTGGTTGGTCTATTGGTCTCTTTATATTTCCATATGTATTTCCTTTTAAATTTGGCACTCCTGTGATTCTGTACTAGCACACCATTAAAAGTCACTTTTGCATAATAGGTAACCTTTAAACAATCAAAGACAAGCATGAGCCCATTAGATGAGAATCTGATTGTTGAGTGCACACACAGATAGCTGGCTCTGTGATGATATAATGGTGTAAATCATTTGCTGTCCTAGCAGAGGTCACAGCAGATATTCACAACATTCTTACATGTCTTCCGGACCGTGAAATGAGATCTGCATGTGTCACTGGTAACCTTCGCAGGCGTAACAGCCAGGTGCACCTGAACGTACGAGAAGAATTCTTCCATCAGTGCCGCTGGCGTGCTGAGCCAACTTTCCACTCACTCCCGATGTGTCGAAACAAGCGATCTCTTTTCAAAAGAGAATTTATGTCAGGAACCTTCACAAATCACCTGCACATACATCATAATAAATCATTTGCAGTCACTTGTCTTTAATATCCTTCGACTTTCTGAGGTGGTTTGGCCAAGATCCTTACAAGTGTATTTGTATTAACACCTGTATATGATGGCAACTGTCTGCTATGTGGTCCTCCCACCACATGGCTTCTTCTGCAAACTTTTTAGAGAATACTTTTTACTTTAGACACTGTTTAGGATCACACAGTGCTTATATACCATCAGTACAGACATACTGGAAGTGGAACTGTTTATAACCACCTGGTAGGGTTTGCTAACCACAGCTCTCGGCCAAATAATAAAATCATGACGCCAGAGCGTAAATATCTGTTTAATAGTCTTACTTTAGTATCACTTTGAAATGATTGCCCACAATGAGTTGGAGCATGACTGTGTTTAAACCCTTTGACTCGTCTCGTTTCTTTGACAGCATGTCATCACAGCTTACTGTGGGCTGAAGATGTTCCACTGTGGTAGCAGAAGTTATTCTGTGTAAAGAAGGCCAATGCACTTTTTTTGAAAATATTTTTATACAACATTTCATCTCTTGTTGTGCTTTATTTCCTACACGATGCAATACTGTAAATACTACATTTATGAGTAAGAACCTAACCTTACTGTCCATGTTGTATTCGCTGCAGTCTTTAATTAATCTACTGGTATTGCTATTGCAATACTGATGATAACCTAATTTTTATTGAAGATAAATAGAAAGAAAGAAAATTTTAAAAAAAAAAAAATAAATAAAAAAATAGTAGTTAATATTATTAAAAAATATTTTTTATTTTAACAATATGTTTATTTTATTACGGTTTTAATTGTAACGACTTTGAGAAGCCCGAAATGGGCTCTACAAATATTGTGTTATCCATCCATCCATTTTCTATGCCGCTTATCCTACTTTACTAGGGTCACGGGGGTATTACTATTCTTATTTTAAAGTGGCATAGAATGTCACTGTATCATACTGAGTGAGGGCTGTTTCTAACAAGTAGTTGCGAGGATAAAGATGGTACACTTGATCAAATGTCATGTGTTGACTGTCGTTACCTATACAGTAGGTTGACACTATAAAGTTGCTAAGATTTTAATTGTTGTTCATGTTGTTTGACTTCATGATTCCACAAATAAGTTCTCATTAGGTATTTTCATCTTGTCCGTCCCCAACATGACTATTGGGACTATCAAATGTGTTTCATTAGGTTTAGTCACATGTATTCCAAAATATGGGATTCTGGATAAAAAAGCAGTTCATTCGTAGAACACAGTGTCTTCTTTGACATATGACAGAAGAAACATCCAAGTTCTAGTAGACAGTGTCCACATCCAGAAATGTTGCTTCTCTGGCGTCAGCCTTGCATCCGGATGTCAAATGGGCCCTGCACAGCTAGACAGGAGCAATTCACAAAAAACACGGGGCACTCCTCGCTGCATGATCGATGTGCGCTGTTTAAAAATTGTCTATCACTTTTCTTCACCTCTATTATCAACACAAGGCATCTTCATAAGTGCCGTCATATCTTCTAGTTCTACTATAGAGTTCACCTTAATATTCAATCAGTGTACTTACTGGTAAGTCATTCCTTCACCTTAGAGTGCTACTGAATGTGTTGCTGGCATGGTTTCACTTAGCAACATGACAACTTTGGAGGCGTCTGTGCCACATCAACTGAAACTTGAATCCATGACTAAATCATTGATTGGAAGAACACCGCTGAGTTGTGTGGAAAAAACAAACCAAATGGAAAAGCAATCAAGTCTTCCAACAGATGTTTTTCCAATCCTCCGTGTTGGAACTATGCTGCATGTGAATTCACTTACACGACGTATGTGTTTCTGAATGGTGTTGTGTAGCTTTAGTTGGTATAAATATGTAAACATTGGTACATGACAGGCTGAGGTCAGAACCATGTGTAAGCCAATGCAACTCAGTCTTTTATCTACTGTATCTGGGATTTCCTTTACCTACCATAAATCCAACATCCTAACTGGCTTTCTTTCCGTTGCACGCCCATTGCCAAGATGTGTTTAAAACATCATGTTAAGAGATGATTGATGCAGCAGCAGGAGATTGAAGTCATTTCCCATGTTTTTGTGCGATCAGGTTAAAGGTGTATGCTCAGAAACGGTGCAGTAGGACTGTCAGGTTGTGTTACCACTGAGCTAATGTGCTAATTGTTGTCTAAGTAGTAAACGATTATGAAAAGTGCCTTTCTGATATTAGATCTTTTTGCCTGATTATGTTAGACGACAGAAATTTTTTTGGTTCAAAATAGTTGACTTTTTTTCACCTAAAAGGCTCTCTTGTATGGTTGTGTAACACTGGAATGTTGTGTGGCGTCCCTCAAGGCTTAATTCTTCAACCACTGTCATTCATTCTCGACTCGTTGCAGTTATTACCATTAGCCAATGTTATATGGTTTTATGCACGTACATATGCAGTGAAAATAGACTTTTGTTGATGAATTAGCTTCCATCATATTTACCCTTAACAGTTACCCTTAAATAGTGAATTTCACTTAAGTTAATGAATATGCTCTCTGTCACCACAACTAGGTTCTTGCATGCAAGTGCTTCACAGCCATAAACTGTTTGATCCAAAATATACTGAGAGCACCCAAAATACACAGACCTCCCAGGTCTGGTTCTGAACATTTGGGTACAAGTTACATACGCTTTTGTATCTGAAATCCCTTCCCGAGTGTTTCCCAAAGTAGACAGCCAGGTTCTGGAGATGTCATCAATTATTATGACTTGGCCAGTGAGGAAGAATTTAACATTATTAAACACGTACTTGGAAAAGCTTGTAAATATATCAAAAAGGTATCATTAGGATCTAATGCAGGATATCCTAACCCTTTTCAAACCTTTGGAGAACCTTTATAACCACTTTAGAAATATGCCAGCCCGTTATTGTCTGGTGTCCTTAAGAATACGGCAAGTTTATATCAAAGAATGCATTTTATTGGAAAATGGTTGGGAAAAAAGCAGGAAACCTTTAGATGAATACATGGATGGAAATGTGAGACTTTTAACAACTCAAAGAAGCCAGATAAGATAAGATGAAAACAGCTATCATTTTACTTGTTCTTTACCATACTCAGATTTACAAAATCTTCTACTTATGTTTCATTGCTTCAACTCTTGCAAAGCCATAGAAAAAGTGTAGAAACCAAATGGTTTATTTTTTATTGCTACCCCTAATGGCTTGTATTTAAGCCATGCCAAATTCTTTTTATTTATATTTGCTCAACTGAAAAACTCTTAAACTGAATATGCATTCAAGGTACCATTACATTGGTTTTATGAGAACGGTTCTGATCTTGTCAGTCACGCACCAAGAGTGCACTTGATAGACATTAAAAGTGCATCCCTCCTGAATCTGCACAAGTTTCCACCTGTGGTTTGCTGTCTTGCTGCCTTAATGCCGGTCACTCTTGTCTGGGCTTAGTCCCTTCCTCTTCGCCTGCTGCCAGCTTGAAAGAGAAAGAAAAGAATAGTTTAAAAACTGTCTGTGAATGTAGGATGCAATGTGTCGTTCCATCGTCAATGCTCTCAAAATAAGAATATCACGTTTAGCAAAGCAGTATTGCTGAGACATATGAAGATATTCTCCTCCAAATGTACAGCATTAGTCACTTTAGCATTCAGGTGCAGCGGCAAGCATGGCAGCACAACATGAATGCATGCATAACTGATTAAAATGAAACAGGCAATCAGTTTGACATTGTGCAATACCTATTTCTTGCTAAGATTAGGAATTTCTACTAGATTTGCTTAATATCGACCTGCTACTAATAAGGTTAGAAAATTAAATGTCTACTCTCAGATATCAATTAGAGATCACCCTCAAATTTTGTGGGTTCACAGTATCATGTTTTTTAAAATTATTTTAAATTCATAAATTATTGCTGTTTCATAGTTGGATATGGCCTGTCAGTCAAAAACATATTTAAGCACATGTTACAACTTTTTAGCCTAAATTAAGCATTTTGAATAATAAAAATGGCTCAATTATCTCAAATTCAAATATAAGGCATTCAGAAAAAGCACTGAAAGACACATTTGAATATGTAGTATTCTACAATGGTCACTAGGTGTTAGGTGTTGATGAGACAATAGCCACCGCAGGAAGAACTATACAGAAAGCCGAAGTAACAGAACACCAAGGAACTCTCCCAAACTTGAGTCTATATTATGTCTTATTTTCTATGATTATGTCTATTATATTGGATAATGCAAGTGTAAAGTTGAGTTGTCTACAGGGCTCTAATAATGTTAGAACTATATTTTGAAGGTTGAAAACAGGTTTTCTATGCTCTAACTACGAAAATATTCAATTTATAAACAAAAAAATATTTTTTTGCAGAAATCCACTTGTCAGGTTTCGGTTTGGAACCAATTAACCATGCCAAATGAGGGATATATATACAGGGTGATTGAAAAGTAACTCCCTATTTCTAAGTACTTGTAATTTATCTATGAACAATACTTTTTACAATATATTGTATGAACATGAGAAAAAAGTGTATTGCCTTGAGTTTTATTTAAAATTTGATACGGGTGCCAGCAGTCACCACCAGTTTCTCAAGCCGCCTGGAAACCACATTAACCGATTTCACAAGGAACTCTTGTAAGACATAACTTGTACTCGTCCTTCAAGTTCTCCCAAAATCATTGCTTTAGTAGAATAGACTTGCCCATACATCATGGAACATACACAAGAAAAACTATAAAAATATTCCAACATATAAATAAATTGTAAGTATTTTAAAATAGCGAGTTACTTTACAATCATCCTTAATAAATTTTGGAGACTCCAAAAAGTGTTCATTTGGGATTTTAACCTCATCTTGGATTTAACTCCCATATTTTTTAAATACTGTTGTGAAAAATTATAAAAATTCAATTGAAAATTTGGCACATTATAATATTAGTATTACACCTTTACGGTAAGATTTATGAGTAACAATATCATGTTATCACTAATTGTATCATCTCTGCAGGTCTTTTCATCCCATTTAAACCTAATCCCTGAATCCATTTAGAGCTGGGGAAAATCCAACCGTTTGCCTTATTGCATTGTATTACGGGTCCTGGATTTGGGTGTCATATAAATCTGAGGGACACAGGACACTGCGACTGCAATATATTATATAATGTATTCAATCTGGTGAGCTTTCAAGGTGCTGCAGATTGCTGTTCACTCATTTCCAGACATTCTCCTGCAGTAAGCCAAGCTATCTGGCTGGATTTCATTCAAGGCAAATGACTTGTAAATTCATGTGGTAAAAATATTTGTTGATATCTTGCAGCAGCTGTAAAAATTATGTAAGAGGAGGCGAGGTTGGAATGGTGATTGGGTTCCACAAACCAAACCTATTTTGCGATGATATCTGTTGCCAATGGAAACTTGAGACTGTTGCCTTATGGGGACATTTTGTGCCGGGATATTCATTTTATAAGCCATAAAAATGACTTTGGGCTATGTAAATTATTTTTACCATTGGAACCAATGACCTCAGATAACTTGCAGCAAAAAAGTAATGCACTCTGCATTAGAGCCTGTTGGGAAGCTTTTGTAAACAAACATGGTCGACAAATGCAATACGTTAGTTTTTGTTTTGTGACAAATTCATTGCCATTGACATTTTTGAATAACTTAAGGAGATAGTTTGGATTTTTTGACATGTAGTTGTGTGACATCAACAGTGATTTACCCCCACTTTGTCCCGTGAGCCGAGATCTGATCGGATTTCGGTGCTGAGGAAAGCATTTCCAATTCTTTGCTGGGGCCACAGTAAAGCATTTGGCTTTTCAGATTTATATACGTTCAAAAGAGTAATACGTTTACCCCCAAAAAATCAGACCTCACAATCGCTCGGGCGTTACTTTCTCCATGCATGCTCCCGCTTGTCCACTGTTTATGTGTTTCACAGTGTTTACATGCGAAGCCTGATAGATCACTTCAAAACATGTTACTTCCTCTCTCCTGGGTGTGTAAGAACACATTGCTCCTCGCTAAAGTGTGCACTACACACACTTTACACACGCTTTGCTTTGCTTCCGACATTATAGACAATGGCAAGCAGCCAAAGTTGCCTAATAGCAATATTTGTGACAGGAAAATGATGGAATATATACCGGGCAATTCAAACACATTCTTGTTGTTACAGCCAGGATAATTACAAGTACGCGCACTTTTTTTTACCACTTTTGGTCTCTTGCGTCGCAACAATCGCCATTTGTGAAACACAGTGTGTACATGTGTAAAGAAAGTAACGCCAGAGTGATTGAGGTCTGATTTTTCCAGGAGACATTTTTGTGATGCAAATGTACAGTATTAGTCTTTAGACCAAATATTGTTTAGAGAAGCCAAACGTATTACTTAAGTGACAGCAAGTAACCGGATGAACTTTCTTCACCACCACAATCATCAAGTTGGTTCACGGGACAAAGTCACTATTGAAGCGCTACACTGCTGATGGGGATGTCATACTGTACATCTTCATGTGAAAAATAAGAACTATCCCTTTAATGTGCAAATGATGCAGTAATATACTTTTAGTTAGATGTCTAGTGTAGGAAATAAATGCATATGAATAAACAATGTTTATAGCTGGTCTCTGCCACTGCTGCCATTGTTATTTTATAACGTCAGGTGACTTCATCTTGAAGCAGGAATGCATTTTTCCTGGAAAGCAGTTTGAAACTTACAACTTCCCTGTTTTTGGGATGCATGCATGATCACACATGTTCACACTAATCCGTTTAAAACCACAAGACTGACAGTGTTTTGATGCATACAATACATTGACTAACAAGCTGGCAAGCTTGTGTTTTTGCAGCATTCGCTCACACTGACTGAATTATTTCTTTACCTACAACTCTTCGGTTAGTGGTTCTCCTTGAACCACCCTCTATGGATGCAAGCAAATGTCATCAGGTCACTGGTTACACACAGCCAAACACTTGTCAACTGGATCAATCGCTCCAATCTCACCTCTGAGCATTTTGACCAGTTGATCTTTGTCAAAATTTTGATTGCTTTCAAGAGTGGAAATTTCTGCCAGGTTAGATCCTACAGCATAAAGGAAAGATATATTATATAAAACAACTTTGTTGTTTAATATTCAGTTGTTTCACTGTGGAACTTTGAAAATGGTAATAATGTGTAATAAAAGGCTTTTGGCTGACCGTCAACGGCAACGTTGGTGGTGCCACTGCTGACTGAGTATTGAGGACCTGGAAACAACAGTAATAAGTGATATAGCGTAAATATTTCAATTAGATGGTCAGGGGCCTGATTGGAAACAGGTGATAATGAAATAGAGCAGTATTATTTCTGTGCCCTGCAGCTCTCTTTGACAATGTGGTCTCTTATTAAAAAGTATATTGCACAATTGGGGGTCCAGCTGGGCCACACGGGATATCCCCTCCTTATTCCCATCACCTGCAGGCGCAAGCATAAATATCCGGTGTAATTTATTTTAGGTGACGGTGGAGTTCGGGCACCTGGTCAACCTGATATCAACCAAAATGGTTATGTGACATGGAACGTCACTTCTCTGGTGGGGAAGGAGCTTGTGTGAGAGGTTGAGACATTCCGACTAGACATAGTCACACTCACCTCGACCCACAGTTTGGGGTTCTGACACCAAACTCCTGCAAGGGAGAAGCGACGAGCTGGTGTGGGCTTTTTTATAGTCCCCTGGCTCGGTGCCTCTCCGTGTTGGAGTCATCCCAGGTGAACAAGACTATGGGTTGGCCTTCGGGTTGGGGAAAGGTTTCTGACTGTCTTTTGTGCATATGCACAAAACGACAGCTTGGAGTACCCAGCATTTTAGGAGTCTTTGAGGGATGGTCACTCCGTAGTTCTACTGAGAGACTTCTAAGCCCATGTAGGCAATAACAGTGTGACCTGGACAGTCTTGATGGATGGGCATAGGAGGAACGGCCTCCCCAATCTGAACCTGTGCGGCGTAATGTTATTAGACCTCTTGGGGAACCACAATTTGTCCTTAACAAACACTATGTTCGAGCATAAGGATGCCCAAAAGTGCACATGGCACCAGGACAAGACTTTGTAGTCGTATCATCAGACCTGCATCCGCATGTTATGGATGTTATGGAGAAGGGCTGAGCTATCAACTAATCACCACTGATCACCAGATCAGTTGGATTAGATGGCAGGGGAGGATTTTTGACAGATCTGGGAGACCTAAATGTGTAGTGAGAGTATGCTGGAAACGTCTGGCAGAGTTTCCCTTTTGTCGAGTCTTTAACTCTCACCACCAGCAGTGCTTTACCTGCATCCCAGGGAAGGAGAAGGATATTAAGTCTGAACGGGTCATATTCTGAACCTTCATTGCTGAGGCAGCCAACTGGAGCTGCGTTTGCAAGGTTGTTTTTGCAATTTGTTGTTGCCAACACTAGCGGTCAGGGCTGCCATCAAAGCTGAAGAAGCAGTCCTATTGAGCATGGATGACTTATGTGGCTCCTGAAGAAACTGACGGTTACCGGTAGAAGAAGCGGCATGCGACGCAGGGGTTGAGGAAAAAACTTGGGTATGGGAATAGTTCAGCGAGGCTATGGAGCACAATTTCTGGTCAGCTGAAAGGGGAAACAGTGCCTAGTTCACACTGTTTACAGGAGGCACAGACGCATGCTGACCTTGACTGAGTATATAGTCTGGGGGTGGAAGGAATACCTTGACGTCCTTCTCAATCCCACTGACATAACTTCCATAGGGGAAGAAGGATCCATAACCGTACCTGAGGTATCTGAGGTCATGAAAAAACTTCTCAGTGGCAAAAGTTGGGGGGTGGATATGTTTTCCTCTGAATTACTCAAGGCTCTTGGTGTTGAGGGGCTGGCTGACATGTCTCTTCAACATTGCGTGGATGTTGGGAACAGTACCTCTGTAATGGCAGACCAGGGTCGCTGTCCCCAATTCAGGAAGGGTGATTGGAGAACGTGTTCCAACCACGATTCTGTTCAAAGTCTTTATGGACAGAATTTGTAGGCACAGCCAAGGCCTAGAGGGTGTCCAGTGTAGGAGCCTTTTTCACAGAGAATGTTTTCGTGATGGCCTCATCTGGGATGAGACTCAGTACCTCCAAATGTGAGGCCATGGTTTTTAGTCTAGTCTAGTCTGCCTCCCTGCCGCCTCCCTGGTGAGGTGTTCCACGCACTCCCAGCCGCGAGGAGGCCCCAGGCAAACTGAAAGAACACCTTTGTGTCCTCCCTGTGGAACAGGAAGAGGTTGACGGAGACCAGAAAGTCTGGGCTTTCCTACTGAGACTCCTGCGACCGGACCCAGATAAGTGGAAGAAAATTGATAGATGGATGGATTAATGGATATATTACACAACACAGCAGCAACAGAACCAATGTTGTAGTAGTGGTAATGAGGAAAATGCTCAACCAGAATTGTTAACATTTAAAAGCTCAAGCAGAGATAGATACATCAAATTCAGCTACTGCCATCTTGTGGAGTTAATAGAAAACTACATCAGGACTTTGACTACAGCCACAGCTGTCAAATCTAATATATTTATATATTTTGACGCAGAGATAGTTTCAGATGTGTTAATTAAAAAAACACTTACCTGGAACAACTCTAGTCACTTTGGTGTAGCTGGGCTCGCTTTCAATGACTCTGGTGACCTTGTTGACAGACGGTTGACTTTCAATGACCCTGGTAACTTTGGTGATGGAGGGCTCTGGTTGAATGACCCTTCTCACTGTGGTGATGTCAGGGAAATAAATGAGTATAAAATAAGTAAGAACACAACAAGACGCATGTTTATTTACTTGCAGAGTGAGCACCATATTATGTCATTCTTGCTTCTATAGCTTAATTAATTTGGTTGTTACATAATTAGTTTGTCTGTTTGCATGCAAAAGCCAAACTTTAGCTTTTGTGTCGTGTAGCACATGCAGAGGAAGAAAGCATTACATTATGGGGCACATCTGTTTTACGTTGCAAAAAAAGGGCATCTGTTTTTAAGGTTACAGTTTGACAAAGATTGCTGCGAGTTCTTTGTCACTCAGCAGGAACACTCCACCTGGGAGTGCAACTCCTCAGAGATCAGTAGGAAAAGCCTGCCATGGAAAACTTTTTTGTTTCCGGTAGCTGACCGCTTAATGAAAGGGTGCAAATAGGTCCGTAGGTTTGTGTGCCGGGGCAATCTTTTACATGTCACTCCTAATTTGAACTCATGGCTGCTTGCAGTATTAATTATGTTGCTTGTAAATAGGATTTGAACGCAATGATTGCTGCCTGAGGCCATGTTTTCACTTTTGTTGTAGCTTTATGACAGTAGCAAAATAAAGTGTTTGCTTTTGCTAACCAAAACACGTAAAGATGAAGCTGAGTCATCATTACTCTACAGTATGTTCAACAACACCCGTGATGATCCTGGCTAATGACAGTAAAAAAGGCATTTAAATAAAAAGTGAACACAAAATTTTAATCATGCAAGTGGGGGGGAAACAATGGTAATAATTTTGTGACTTACCCAGAAATGTAAGGGGGATTTCCTGGTATCTGAATCCTGGAATGTACTGGAAGTTCAAATTAAGAAGTTGAAGTTAGGACAGATTACACTTATCGTGTGTGAACAACAAATAAAAAACACAAAATGACCATGACCGTCATGGATCCCGGGATATTGAACTTAGGGCCCTTGGGACCTAGTCCGGCCACTGAATGACTGATGAGCCAACAAGCTTGGAAGTTTAGTACAAAACTTCAGAGCACACAGTCTTTTTAAACATTGTTGCCAACCTTAACACACCAGCAGCAGTGCTCAATTCAAACACCACTCACACACCTTCTGCAGCAGCGCGCTCCACAACAGCTGCACAACATTTCGTCATGCACCAATGACGGTGACAGCAAGTGTGGACCTCAACCATAACACACATGCAGGTTCTTTTTTTGCACATTCTCTGTTCTGTCTTGTGGATGATAATTATGACAATTTGTTGTGGATTTTATTTCATATTGGTGAATTTATTATTTAGTTATCTTTTTATTCATATTAGTAACAGTTACATGCTTGCAGATGTCATGAGCCAACTCTGTGCACTTAGATGGCAGGCAGGGCATGCGCACTAAGCCCAGAAGCCAAGCTTACAATGGCCTCATCTTAGGTCTTTTCCCTGTGTTTAATCAGGAAATATGCAAATTCAATGATTTTTACTGAGGAAAATGTTAAAAATTTTTTGAATCATACAGACATTTATTTTACACTGTCCAATGGACACAAATATGGACATTAAACCAAACCAAACCAAACCAAATAAGTATGTTATTATAATTTTTTTTGCCTCTGCTGACTGCACGGCACTGATACCAAAGTATTGAAATTACTATTGTTGTTGGTGTTACTATTCAACTTGCCTGTCATAAAATTCCATAACAATATGAAGGCATTGTTTTTGTTTGTTTTCCTTTTCTTAAGTACTGTTTGGGACACCTCTTGAGCACCGGCAGCATTTAAAAAATAGCGTTTTTTTCATGAGTATTGGATAATATGTAAAAGCAAGTCAGCAAGCCGCAGCAAGTCAGTCAGTCCAAACCTACAGCAGACAATTTGATCAGGGGTCCTCAACCACCGGGCCGCAGCCTGGTACTAATCCATGGGCGGTGCCGAACCGGGCCGCGGGAAACTTTCAGGCACGATGTAAAAAACAGCACTTTAGGAACATGAATTTGTAAATAACTACATTGAATTGTTTGCCAATGCATACCAATTTTGAATATATGGGCCATTAAAAATATATATATAGTTGCAAATGACCAAATTGTTGTATGTTTCTGTTGTTTGTTGTGAGCAGGGAATCGTTTCACTTTCTTCAGCGATCCTTGAACACACCCTTTCCAACTTTCTACTTTGCTGCACATATAGACTACTGTACTGTTTTCCTCTTTTTCTTTCAGCTCACATTTGGTCCCAATTATATAATATATAATAACCAACCTTGATCTGCATATAAGTGGTGAGCTTCTTCAGTAGCGTGAGGAGATCCTGGCTTCCAACAGGGATATCTGCGGCAAAGTGCAAAGAGTCAAAATGAAAACATCACACAGGCTGTGCAGTGCGACATGACAGATTTACAGAAAGGTTAAAATGGTACCTGCGGGATACAAGAGCTGGTTGACAAAGTGGATGACGCCATTCGTGGCCATCATGTCATATTCAGGAATTTGGACGGAGTTCACTCGCATGGTGTCATTTGCCTTACAAAGACATAATCAGGAATCTTA
>QODF01000102.1:1304843-1358862 GCA_024372805.1 Oostethus manadensis
GTTGAAGACTTGACGAACGGGAGACTCTGCCAGACGTTCCCAGCACACCCTCACTACGCGTTTGGGTCTGCCAGGTCTGTCCGGCATCCTTCCCCGCCATCTAATCCAACTCATCACCAGGTGGTGGTCAGTTGACAGCTCAGCCCCTCTCTTCACCCACGTGTCCAGAACATGCAGACGCAGGTCTGATTATACGACCACAAAGTCGATCATAGACCTGCGACCTAGGGTGTCCTGGTGCCAAGTGCACTTATGGACATCCTTAATTTCGAACATGGTGTTTGTTATGGACAAACTGTAATTCGCACAGAAGTCCAGCAACAAGACACCGCACGAGTTCAGGTCAGGGAGGCCGTTCCACCCAACCATGCCCCTCCAAGTCACACTGTCATTGCCCACATGGGCGTTGAAGTCTCCCAGCAGAACTATGGAGTCACCAGCTGGGGTGCTCTCCAGAACCCCTCTGATAGACTCCAAGAAGGCTGGGTACCTTGAACTGCCGTTCGGTGCATACGCACAAACCACAGTCAGGACCCTTTGCCCAGCCCTAAGGCGTAGGGAAATAACCCTCTCGTTTACTGGGGATGACTCCAACACAGAGGCACCAAGCCGGGGGGCTAACAAAAGACCACACCAGCTCGCCGCCTCTCCGCTGCGGCAACTCCAGAGAAGAACAAGGTCCAGCCCCTCTCAAGGAATTTGGTTCCAGAGCCCAAACTTTTGGTTGAGGTGAGTCCGACTATATCTAGTCGGAATCTCTCCGCCTCTTCCACAAGCTCGGGCTCCTTCCCCAGCAGAGAAGTGACATTCCATGTCCCAAGAACCAGATTTGGCCGCCGAAGACCAGGTCGCCTGGACACCCGCCCTCGACCATTGCCCAAATCACACAGCACCGGACCCTTATGCTTGCCCCTGCAGGTGGTGGGTCTGCAGGGGGGAGTTCCCGTGTGGCTTCTTCGGGCTAGGCCCGGCCAGGTCCCAGGGGTGAAGACCTGACCAGCAGGCGCTCGCCTGCGAGCCCCTCCCCCAGGCCTGGCTCTAGGGTGAGGCCCCGGTATCCCACGTCCGGGCGAGGTGCGGTCACTCCTCTTGTTTTTTCTCATAGGGGTCTTCTGAATCACTCGTAGTCTGGCTCATCACCTAGAACCTGTTTGCCTTGGAAGACCCTACCAGGGGCATAAAGCCCCCGACAACATAGCTCCTAGGATCACTCAGGCACTCAAACCCCTCCACCGCGGTAAGGTGGTGATTCACGGAGGGAAGACCACAACCTCAAACCCAAAAGCTTGGATGATTCCGCAAAGTAACAGCTATCAGGTTGCTGTCGCTTCTGAGCTAGATTCATTCAGTACCCTGATGTGTTAAAAATGCAAAGACATGCAGTGCTAATATACTCACAAACATCACTTTAAGGTTGCTGCCCTGCAGTGACTTGAGAAGGTTTGTCACTCCGGGTTCCAAACCGCCACCGATGAAGATGCCGTTATTGATGTGGTACAGAAGGATAGTTTTCAGAGCATTGATATCACCTAATTTTAGGAAAGGGAAGGGTGATTCTCCACAAGCAATGTGCTACAATGTGCACAGTGCAGACGTGTTAGAGACATACTCTTGAGCAGTTGGAAATCTCTGTCCCTCAAACCAGCAAAAGCCTTGTCAGAGGGAGCAAATAGGGTGAAGTCTCCCTCTTGCCGCAGCAAGTCAGTCAGTCCGGCATCTTCCATCAGAGACAAAAAGATCCTACAGCACAGAGGGACACTTTGACAACATATTGAAACAGAACTTTCTCTTAATGGAAAGACAAACAATGTTGCGATTTGAAGGAATTACACTGCAACTTAATTTCATGGTCTGTCGCTGTACTCACTTAAACCCGCCGTTTTCTCTCAGAATTTCATACATGCTTTTCTCTGTCGGTTTAAGGAAGCTCTTCATGAGATGGAGTGCTCCGTTGCTTCCCTCTTTGCTGCCTCTTACAAGGCAGGAATTCTCGATGCACACAGCCTGCAGGATTAACACAAACAGTGAAGGCAATTTTTTGTAATCAAACACGCAAAGATTAATGGCTAGCAGACTGTGAGTGATGCAGGGCTCACTGTGCGATAGATGAAGACCCGCAGAAGTTTCCCTCCAATAGTCTCCAGCCTCTGGCCATTGTACAGCTGACCCAGGATCATCTTGTTCTTTAGGATGTGGTTCTCCAGGATCATCTTGAGCAGCCTCTGATCCATGGACATCACTTCATCTGCAGAGGGAAGAATTCATTTTGAAATGTTGTACAAAAACACACATGACACAATACAGGAACCACAGCCATCTAACTTATCCATATTGTTTTTGTAAAGTTCTTTGAATTTTGAAGGTGTGCACAATGTTATGGTCGGTAACATCCCACCTAGTCATGACTTTTTACGCTATTTCCTTCAGCTACATCATTCCCCACACAAACAGCAATCTGCAACACCAAACTTGAATGAGCAAAGACACGGTTGTTGTGATTTATAGCACAGCTCAGGAGGTGTACCACGTGCAATAAGCAACAAATCATGTCCCGAGATTGGGAAGAATTTACAGTTTAAGCATAAGGTTTCACTTAGATCCAGCTGTTGCTTCCTTGTGAATTCCAAATGATCATTTAAACCCTGTAAGAATGAAAGTATTCAGACCCTCTTGACTTTGCACAAACTTTTGACCAACACATTGCTTCATCCGAAGAAGGAAAACATGGAGACGTTATAGTGCATTGAGTGGCTTACCATTGAAGGCAGTGTTGAGGGGCGCCAGGAGAGTGTACTCGGCCCCGGGCCTCATGGAGGCGGAAATACCCAACTCAGACACCATGTCACCAAAGGTGGACTGGGAACTTCCCACTAGTTCCATCACCTGTTTGGCTTAAAAGGCAGAGAGACGCCAGAAACTGGTATTACATTTGTGCATTTTGTGCATTGCACCAAGCCAGAGCTTGAAAACCCTCCGTTTTTAAAATCTCCTGTTATGGAACACTTGGACTTGCAAACGACCAATGAAACGTGGATAAGACAAAAGCAGCAAAGTAGCATAAGTGAGTAACACAGTTCAGCATAGATGGGTAACGGTACTCCAAGCTAGAACTAATAATGCTGCACAAGCTATAACTTAAATTTCACAAAAATGAAAACATAGTTAAGCTTGTTCACTGTTTGCATCATTGTAAAGTATTATATATTATTTCATTTATTTAGTTTGTATTTAATGTTTTTACTTTGATAATTGTATTTATTGTATAATTACATGCTAGCAGTTTGCAGTTTCTTAATGTTTCAGTTTAAAATCCATTCTAGTACAAAATTGTTTGCATTTTGCTCCCTTACAGTACCAAAAACCAGTAATAAACAAATAAAAACAAAGAACCGTGACCTTAAAACTGAGGTACATACCAAATTGTGATTATTGCATAATAATGAGTTGTGAGTTATAGTTGAGTCATATTTCCCTAAGCAAAGAGGAGTTGGGTCTCACCGGAGTCCGGAATGAGCACTTGGTCAATGAGGTGGATGACGCCGTTGGTTGTGACAATATCCTTCTTGCGCACCATCTTAATGCCATTGACCGTCAAGCTCTCTCCATCACAGCCAATTTCAATGTTGTTACCCTCCAGGGTCTCGTAAGAGGTGCCGGCCATGATGGCCTCAGAGCACTGCACTGAGTCCAGGAGATGGAAATTCAAAAGAGCTGGAAATAGAAGAGTGTGAAGTAAATATGCAGTTTTGATGGTTAGATGGTTAGGTTAGATTTTTGGCTGCTTGGGTGGCTACACTCCAACACTCTTGGGAACCAGAAGACCCTTACATCCTTTGGGTCCTGGAGGGATTTTACCACACTTCAGTTTAACTTTGTGTGGGATTGTCTGATCTGACATCATTGACCAATAAAATGTTTGAGGTAGACCAGCATGCTCTGTGAAGCTGCTGCTTCCAAGGAAAGCTCTTTTTTATGTTGCTTCTCTCAAGAACAGCATCAGCTTGTTGAAATATACTATCAACAAATTACATCAACAGGATAGGATTAGCTACCTTACTAAATGACTATAAATAAATGTGAGTAAAATTACGCCTATTACAGAATCAGTTGACTTTCCATGCAGAATTACATGCTGGATTTGAAAGTGGAGACTATTTTTTCTTATTTTTCGCCAACCAAATGTTGTTATGTATAGCTTGCCAAAACTGTGTCCATGATCCAGGCTCATTGCACAGAATATTGCGGTTCCAGCTGGTTCTATTTGTTGCGGATTGAACCTGTGACAAAAAGTCAAGCAAATATGGAGCATTTTGAATTATTCTGTCTTTTTTTTGCTTGTACCTCCCCCTTTGCAGACAGATACAAAGACGGACTGTGTTATGGTGGTAGACTCTACTGCAGTACTGAACAATTTTTGGCTGAGACAAGAGCCCAGGGATTGAACATGCTGTATACCTTGAAGGACCTGCTTGTCGCTCTGAAGCCTCTTTAGAACGTCACCTCCCAGCCTGGCAAAGGCTTCATTGGTGGGGGCGAAGAGAGTGAAATGTCCAGGTTTACCCAGCTTGTCCAACAATCCAGAGTTCTGAGCAACATCCTGGGTGGGAAACCCAGCAGCACATTTAGCACAAATAGTATCCAGGTGTGTAATATTCAATGATAATAGCCGCAAAATTCATTTAGGCGGTGTAGGCTTTTAGTTCGATGGCTAGTGCTCTCGACTCTCATTCTGCAGGCTCAAGCCCACGGCGGAACGCAGGGCTGGCTGAACCAAGCGGGTTACACCTAGAGATTACTCACACTCAGTGTAGTCAGGTCGTCATCAATCTCGATAACATCTTGAATGGTGTTCCCGACAGCGCTGATGACGCGGTCAATCACATGCACAACACCGTTGGTGGCCACCTGGTTACCATGAATAATCCTGGCGCAGTTGACGGTCACCACCTTTTGACGACAGCTGATTAACGTCGAAGGTGACAAATCAATGATGCTGAACGGTGGTGCTCACCCCATTTGGGTAATGGTTGATGAGGAGGCCGAGGTCATTGTACATAGAAGTGACAGTCATCCCATTGCGTAAGTCCTTGGTCAGGAGGCGCTTGTTGACCATGTGGTAGTGCAGAGCGTTGTACAGCTCAACGTTGATATTGCTAACAAGTGCGTTCCGGACGCTCTGTTAAGGGAGAAAGAACAATATGGACAACCTGCCAGATAGAAATGTTTTTGGTCCATGGGTCCATCAAGTTTTACCTCATCCAAAAGCTCCCAGGCATCGTTGCTTGGCGCAAAGAAGGTGTATGATCCAGATCCCTCAATCTCACCCCTCAGCTTGGAGATTTCGGAGTATCTTTGAGTGGAAGTGGCCTTCACCAGGCCCAGCGTGTTGTACACATGGTCAATCGGGGCCACTTTATGAGGAATCAATAGGTTATATCAGGGATGGTGCCTCAAAATGACCCAGAGATTTGCATAATTTGGAAACTTGGAGGTTTAACCACCATGCTTCACCATGCATTTAACCACCATGAAAAGGTAAGACATACAAAAAAGTTATGTCATGATTTGATTAGCTTCTTTCTACACTTTTATGACAAATGTTAAAATGTTGCTTAAAATGTTGCTTAAAATGTTGCTTAAAATATTGCGTGGACAATTAGTAAGGGTTTGATTTTGCCAATAGTTAAAGCGTGTACCAAATTATTTGGATTTCAATAATTGCCTATGAAAAAAAATGGTTTTGCATCCCAAAATGAATTGTGTTAGACCCGTAAGGAGGGAATGGCACACAGTCATTCTATAACTTTTAACGCATCGGTTCATCAACGGATAAGACCACTACATGTGTCAGCAACATGTAAGCGCATACTTCAGTGCCTATTGGCCTCATTTCAACAATAACAAGCAGCTGGTGCTGGGATTTGAAGGATATGCACAATAAAACTTTTGTAAATGAACTCAAACGTAGTTGTTAATGTGACACATACCTGCAGGGCAACCACGCATTCCATCCAGCTTCATGTAGCCTGGGCAGCACTCGTATAGGACGGTCCTGAAAGCAAGACAAACACATCGTAAAAACGTTTTTTTACAGACAGGTAGCAAATCCTTTAAAAGGCTTTCTTTAAGCATTGTCACGTATTAAGTGTATTTTACCAGACTGCCACTGGCATCATCTAGTGTTTCCAGATGTGATTGTCTGCTTCAAAACCAAAAACACATCATTTGATCTGGCAGCTCAGGCCAAAACCTAATGGAAAGGCTAGATTACGCTGGTTTTAAAAAGTGGATTCATATTACAGAGTGCCCACTTTGAAGCCAAAAAATCAATTTGGATGCTGCCTGGCATTCGGGTAAATTTATTTTGGCAAGAAGAACTGCAGACTGCTTAAAGTTGGATTAAAGAAAATATCGGTCAGCACAAAGATCCTTTAGACGATTGTTCTTTGGAAATTGCTGAACTAATAAACAGCACTGTCACACTCATTAAAAACTACAAATTACAATGCCCCCTTAGAAACAGCTTTGCAATGCTGAAAGATATCTCAATGTATCCAAAATACCAGCAATAAAATATCAGGATTTTAAATATGGTTATTGTGTTACAGCATATCATAGCAGTCCCAAGATGGCATGCAGATATCCAGACTAGTAGCTGCAAGCAGTGAAGAGACAACAATTAGTCTGGTTTTCAGACAACTGAAAAATCCAAAAACTGCATTGGAATGCCTCTCAAAGTTCCGACCGACAATGCAACTTGACTTGAGAGATATAGAAAAATCTAATATCACACAAAAATGGCAGGTCACATACAGTGTACTGAATAGGCCTTCGAAAGCTTATATAAACTGTCTGCATCTGTATTTATTGGTTATAGCAGACGCCACCATTTCAAGACTTTACTAAACTGAAGATCCAGTGCATGCAAGCCATTAAAAAGCAATGTGAGCATCCGGGGCGGCCAAGGAATGATAATAAAAAAAAGGTGCAGCTGCTGGATATAAACACAACTATACCTTTAGTGTCAGCAGGCATGAACTAGTTCAAACATATTCTTCACTATTAGAAATATTTGTAAAGATACATTGTATTTTGACCTGTCAAGGCGACATATAAATATAGAGCCACAAGTTTACACCCCTGTAAATTACTGCACTTTATGACATTGGCTTCACTGTTACATAACTTAGCATTAAATATGGAAGGTTACTTCTAAGGTGTGACACTACCTTGATTTTAAGGTCCATTTTTGATACAGTAAGGGAAGAAAATGCAAAGTATAAAACTGCTTAAAAAACTACAATGAATTGATTATTGAGTCAAGAATTATTATTTTATTTTTTAAAGAAAAACCCTCTTTTGGCCTTATCTACTTGCCTTTGTCTGTTTCCGTATTTCAAATACTACCAAGCTTCAAATTTTGGATGCTCCAGTTTTGTATGATTTGGTTTTCCAAAATCAGAGCGATCGTGCAATATTGTGCATAACAAACTAGTGTAACTTTGTATTGCATTACTTTGCTGACTCACTGTTTGTGCATTTTTTTATTGTGAGTGCAACTGCTAAATAACCTGCCATGGGGTCAAAGAAAGCTGTGAGTGGCAGCAATTTAATAAACACGGTGAGAAACACTATTTCACAAAAAAATCATCGCAAAGGTACAGCCACAGCTTTTGTGTGGCTGATCTTGCCAGGATTTCAAGTTCCATCCTGGTGAGGAAAAAAAAAATCCTTAAGCTAATGTTGCTAAAGTGGGAAATGTGTAACGAAACAGAGATCACGAACAATCGTAGATGTTGAAAAATTGTTGTTTGTGTAGCTCTCCTGCTCTGTTTTACCCCCTCTCTGCATTCTTTGCATTTTGTCGTCTTTGCCAACAAAGGTCTTCAATAAAAATGATGTTAAATTTCATTTATCCATTACATTCATCATTTATTATTATTTTGCTGTTTTTTGCATGTAAAACTATAATTGTTCGCTATGAAATGTATTTTTGTTTATGTTTCTGCGTGTCTAGAGCAGATTATTTGGATTTAAATTATTTCCTATGGGACAAATTGCTGCGACTCTGGTATGTTTTGGTTTTTGTCAGACCCTTTGGAATAAACTGAAAAAAACAAGTTATCATTGTATATCTTCAATTACACACATTGTTATATCTCAGAATAAAATCCCAGCAAACTTGTCAAATTGATTATTTTCTAAAAACACAAATAAACAATGTCGGCTAGAAGACAATCTATGCTCTAAGATAATATCCGAGAAACAGTTTCTCTGTGAAAGCCGCAAAAGAACAGGAGACACAAAAGTGTGAGTCAACTGCTCATCCAATAATAGTGGGCCTGTCTGCATTCATTTCTGCATTTTCCAGGACAAACACATATGTAGCATGCTTGAATGATCTGATGAAGAAAATATGCTGAATTGAATGCAGTCTGCAGTCAGATGACAGGTTTTAAAAGCAAACAGGTTTGTCCTGTCACTTCTATTCTGCAAAGGAATGCAATTTCTCTAACTTTGTGGATTATTTACGGTTTTAGTTCCTGTTTTTGTGATTATTTTTATTCAGGAAGTAAGCAGCTGTTATTAATTACTTTCAAGAGGCACGATTGCATTAATGAACTGACAATAATGTCAGTTCATTAACACGATTATGCAGTATGTCTTACTTTTGGTTTATTCTAAGTTTTTCTATTTTAGTCCTTTTTTGTGGCAGTTATCACTGTAAACTTGAGCGAGATGCATTACACTCAGCTACATGGTACATGTGCGTATGCATTGGTGACGTGCAATCACGGAAGGCAGGTGATGAACAAAAATACTGTAAAAAATAATTATATTAATAAGGCAGAAATTTGGGATGAGGCTGCCGTGACTTTTATTATACACCATGACTTATGTCTTTAATGAAAGTGTGGCATCATTATTTTTGCTAATTGTACCATATTGTAACATTCAGATACATTTAATACACTGAGTAGCGCAGCAGTCGTGCAGTACTCCACCTCCCCCTTTAAAGGGGCGATGGCGAAATGGAAGGTGCTTGTCGCTGCTGTCCTAGCACGGAGAGGAAAGCAAGCCTTGTTGTTTTTTTACTTTTTTTAAACTCACAAACAGCGGTTCCAGCTATAGCTAATATAGCAACAAGTCAAGTGCAATAAAGATGCAGTAAAGATATCTTATTCTAGAGGTCTAGTCCGCTGAATTAATAATTTCATTTGACTTCCAAGACAAAGCGTTATTACGACGACTAGCTCAAAAACTTCTCCAAAGCTGACTTTCAGACCAAACATCATTTCCTTGCGGACAGAGAGCATGTACATGTACAGCTCAAAGGTAAGACCGCAAATGGTTTTAAGTTTACAAAAAACAAATAAATGGGATTTAAAAGCATTTTTAAACTCGTTTTTAATCAACGTGAAATACTCTGTTTTTCTGTTATTCGCTTAATAAGTAATGAAAACTTTTGAAAACGTTTGATTATTGCTCCCTTGCTATATCTCAGTTTTTCAGAAATTGATTGATTATTTAACGACCATGGTGTTTTTTTAGTCAAACATATCTACAAGTGATATGTAGTATTCTGTGCACTAGACAGCAGTATTGTTGCAT
Source organism: Oostethus manadensis (assembly GCA_024372805.1). NCBI lineage: Eukaryota > Metazoa > Chordata > Actinopteri > Syngnathiformes > Syngnathidae > Oostethus > Oostethus manadensis. The sequence goes on from QODF01000102.1 coordinate 1,314,456, forward strand.
GAAAGACACCCATCCTTATTACATTATCTTACCTTGCACTCAATGTAGACTGAAAAAAGGTGCTCCTCCCATTCCTTGAGAAAGTTTGTGACGTTAAAACCGTATTTAGCTTTTCGATAAGGTTTTCTAACTACGAAAATATTCAATTTAAAAACACCGGCGCTCTGGAACCAGTTAACTGCTATAAACGGACCACCGTATTCATTTTATCAAGTGTATGATGGGGGTTTAACATGCTAATATGTCACAAATGTATCCTTTTACTGGACAAACAAACATTTTTTATTTACCCGAGTCACAAAACAACGCAGGTGGGTTGGGAAATGCTTATTGGCCCACCATTTGACGCTAAGCCATATTATTGTCTGCATTTTTTGAGACCAAATAAACCACTAATGTTATGGTCACATATAATAATACAAATAAAGTACTGTATAATAATATACCATAATAATGCAGTATTTTTTTATATGTCATCTTTCACTCTTTAATGTTGTGGAATTGGTGTTTGTGACATGTATTTTCTCACAGGTAGTTTGTACTGTCTGTCAAACGTTTGGAGCATTTCTTCAAATGGTGGCTTTTCAACTTTTGTGATGTAGCAAACTACACTTTCTGTGAACTCACATCATTTTGCGCTGTTCATTTTGAATTTACTTAGCCGATCGAACGTCTTAGTTTTTTCCCAAGTGGGAAAACTAGGTCGGGTGGATATGTTTGCGGTAAGTCCGTCAGTCCGTTCATATTGACATTTGCTCATTTGGTTTAAAGTCGGAATATTTCCACGAGGGGGCAGTGGCATTTTGCTTTCCAATCATATTTTCACTCCAAATATTTACCACATTACCTTGCATTGCTCCTCACAAGGCTTTGGCCCTGTGAGGGCCTGCCTCTCCCACAGGGACAAAGTGACTGTATGACCGACAAGAGGTCTCGTTTAACGCCATTGTTCCATGAAGCGCCTAGGTGATGAACCAATGCGCTGTGTGAACTCTCTTCTTGCTTGTTTGGAGGCGAGAGAGGATGAAAACAGATGTGCATGCTCATGGCAATATAAGGAGGCCGGCAAAATTGAGTTCATTTTCATTTACCGTGTGAATAATTTTTTATTGTGAGGCTTTATTTTTTTCTGAAGCTGCGACCCTAAATGAGGATAAGCGGTATAGAAAATGGATGGATGGATGGATGAAATTTCGTCTCCGGTGATCTTGTGACACCTCTATTATTAACATAATCTCTAAAAGAGGTTAGCGTATTCCATTATTTATTTTCATAGTACAAATATTTAATAATTTTTGTTTTTGTTTTACTTTGGTTCAAGTCTCCATCCCAAAACGTGTAACTAGTAAAATAAAAAAATGTAAATGGATGCTTGAACTTGTGATTAAAGACAATCATTATTTATTATTAACCCTTAAGGAGTAGCCCTTAAACTCGCCCTTGCCCCTTAGTGGTTTTCTTTGGTTTGTATCAGACTTGGAGGCACTAAGATGAGATCACACCAGCCCAGTTTGGGGCACACTCAGCACAAAAAAACCTTGTTACATTGCTCTTTCCCACACAAAGGGATTGTCTGGCTGGAGTATTCGGAAACTTTTGACTTGTCAGCGTCTCTGAAAAAAGGAAGCGTTCCTCTGAGATTCACGGTGAATTGGTCTATTGTGTAATGTATTATTCTCCCTGTGGCTGCATTCCAATTCAAATACCGATCAGCAATGGGGGTATGTTTTCTTTGAAGACGAAATGTGGGAAAATCTAGCCCTCGTTTAGAAGTAATTTATTTTTGTAGGTGATGTATTTATTTTTAGACTTATAAGCAAATGCTCACTGCAGCGTAGTACGAAGTACATGGACTTCCACATTTGCACACCATTACCACTCGGTGAGAGGAAAACTGGACCACAGTAATTGAAATCACTGTGGATATTCTTTTACTTGATGCACTCCCATCATTAGGTACACTAAATAAATCCAATACAGGAAAAAATGCACTTACAAAAATAATCTTCAGTTTTGATTAAGACACTAAGAGAGCTATCATGTAAGATATATAACAATTAAAGGGCAACTTTTTAAATCATCTATTCCAGGTCAGTTGTGTCCAAAGTGCAGCTCATATTTGGCCCACATCTCATTTTTAGTGGTTTTTAGTGTTCTGCAAAAAATATAATTAATTAGTTAAAAATAAAGTATATTATAAGTATAGTACACTAATTTGTTTTGGCTAAAATGTTAAAGTTGTGAAAATACAGACAATACTTAATACTATAATATATAATAATACTATAATAATAACCGAATAAAACATAACTATAATAATACTTGAAACAGACAATACATTGTTCTACATTGGATTGGTTCCAGCATCTTTAATGAGCAAAATCAACGTGGTCCAGTGACCCTATTCAAGTTTTCTGTGTGTGTCCGTCAGTGGAAAAAGTTTGGACACTTGGACACCCCTGGTCTAGGTCTACCCAATGAGGTGTTTAGTCAGCCTAATGTTCACTGCACATGGTGGACATTGTGCGCATGCGGGAGACTGTGTTTAACAAAGATGGACGAGAAAGAAAAAAATGGCTTGGATCCATGTTTTAACATGAAAGTGCTGAGAAGTCTGGAAGAAACGAGCAAAGGGGGGAAAAAAGAATGAACGGTGGTCTTTTGCCTTCATGAAGCGTGTCAGCAGTTTAGAGCCACATCCTGGAGTCTTTGGTTCACCACAGTGACACACGACAGAGGCCAGCCTCCATATGTGTATAGTAAAGAGTCTAGGATCCCATTTGTAGACTTGATAAAAAAAAACTTTTCTTTTCATCTTACTGTAAATGGCATCACAGATGTGTCTCTCAGCTTGGGAAATATCTAATTACCCTGAAAAGTACACTCAAGAGACAACACCCAAAGAAAAAGGCAAATGCAACATTGAACACTATCCGTTCAGAAATACTTTTTAAAATTTTATGTAACTTTTTAATAGTAGTTTCCACTGTTTCTATTGTAAATAATGGAAATAATCTTTTACAGGCTCAAACTGTCCTTAAAAAACTGCAAAAACTGGACAGGCATTGTTTTGAGTAACGTTGAATGATTAAAACTTAAAAATAAGTTAACCTTTGCAATAAAAAAACATTGAATTAGTATGTTCAAACAATAAAACAATTAATTTTACTTTAATGCCAAAAGGGTACGGTGTAACGTGCTTCACACACATGACTTGTCTCATCATTTGTTAACATTAACCGTCGCACAAGTGTAAAAAAGTTAACCACCTTGTATTGGAATAAGTTGTTGATGTTTTTACGTTGTACTCTTTAACCTTGTCTGGACCTTCTTTGAACATAAGTGCTGCGAAAAAAGTCAAAGAAATAGCAAAACCTGTCTTGCAAGATTTGCTGAACTTTTATAAACTTTAGGGCTATCAAAATATAATACAGAAAACGGCTCTGTTTTGTTCTGATTAACGTGCGCAATGTCGGAATTTTGTTTATTGTCATTTGTACAGTGGTACCGTACAAGTACCACTCGAGTACCATGCGAGTGTCCCAACTAAGGAGTGTGTTTCTGGATGAGAGCTGTCTCTTGGCTGATTTTTTGCTTTGAACTGCAAGCTGCTAGTTACCGTCAGGCACAGCCGAGGACAGCCATTTGGGGGCTTATGTCAATGTGACCACAACTGAACACGAGAATGAATCTAAATAGCATTAGCAGCGTTAGCATTAGCATTAGCAGCACGCTAGCTAGTCACTGGGAAGGATTTTCAACACATCAGCAAAACAAACGTACATTATAGCGACCAAACCGATCTTATTTATTATATATTTTGTATAAAACAATGACAGAAACAACATCAAATTAAAAGCACTAAATGAATACAGAGCCACCTTCCACCATTATGAGCCTGGACATTGTTTTTCAGAGAGGTGCACCACACAAATATGCACACTAGCACTCAATAAGGTAATCAAATCTTGCCGTTATTCATTCCCACATAGTATCAGCATTTAGGACTAAGTAGTAGTCTATCTGTGTAGCGTGGGACAAAGTTGGATGGTGCGTTCAAGGAACATCAGACATAGTGGGGCAAGTTGCGCCTCGCATTAAACTGGGGATTTAATCTGTGGGATTTCTGACTATATATCAGTTTTTTAGTAAAATAATGGCCCATATATCCAAAATATATATCTCTTTACAAAAAAATGAATGTAGTTGTAGTTACAAATTATTTTATTTTCCAGTCATTTTCCCCGCCCCGCGGCTACTGGTACTATTGTACTACATTGATTCACTAGTATTGAGCTTTGCTTTGATGAAACACAGACAAGGACGAAAAGAACACTCACGCTTTCTTTCCACAAATGGACCCTCGGTACCAGTTACGACAAGTACTGAAGTACTTCTTCTTGGTCCCCATGACTTGCTGCAGAGCACACACATTGGGCCTGAGGAGTATAGAGGGCGTAAGCAACTTCGTATCAAAGGTCAGGTAAAACACACAAGTCTAAGGACAATCTTGAAACAGTCCATTTACAAATGAATAAGTGATGAGAACTTGCTAATAAGTGAATAATATTTATTTATAAGGTCCCAGCTATCCATCAATATAGACACATTTGCAAAAGACACTACTGTGCCAATGTTATTTATCATACATTCATAAAGTCATCTGTCAACATTTCTTATTAATTAAATTAATGCTTAGTCTATATCCTGCATTTACTTATACATTATACAATGTTTCTGTCAGTTTTACTCCTGTACTTATTAGGTATTCGTTTATTTTTTTATGTTTTATAGTGCAATTATTAAAATTGTTAATCAGATTAATCACAGGGTTGTTTTGCATTCATTTTGATTAGTCACAATAACATTTTATTTGTGTTTGGCTAAAGAGACCCAAAAAAAAGGGGAATATATATGCATGTCACGTGTTTGTTAAACACCTCATGCTCATGTTAACAAAAGTTAGCAGGTTTACTAATCAAACATTTATCCACATTAATGTGGCGGTACTCCTTTTTCAGCCAGCTACCAAGGCAAACAAACTTGTTGACATTACCTGAGTGGAGTTGATGTCTTGTTATTTACAGTACAGTTACAATTTGCAACTGAGAACAGACTCTCACATGGAACAGAGTTTGCAGGAGTGGCAAGATATTTGCAAGCCAGCGCTGCCAGCTGACCACCACCCCACTTGCCCACTTAAGCATGTGTGACTGTAACTACTACTGCCCGAAATGCAATACAAAAGACGTTAATTAATTAAGAGAGTTAATTGTGCTAAAAGTTAATTGCATTAAAAGTTTTATTCAGATTAATAACAATGATGGATTAATCTGCACAAATGCGTTAATTGTGACATACTGAATGATTGTAATTTATTTTTATTTGGTCATCTATTGCCCACAGGAAGTGGGCAAACTAATTGTGACATGGAGAAATAAATTAGCTCTGCTTCTTCCTACTCATTTTCATACATGTTGAATTGTGCAAGTGTTGATGTTCTCCATTGTCATGTGTTAAGCAGGTCAGAAACATATAAACCACAATGTAATCCTGAATATACAGTATAATAGTGCAAAAAAATGGAGAAAACCAAAATGATATATTTCTTACCCTTCTTTCCTCGCCCGAATGCGACTGTGCGCAACTATTTTGTCGTAGGCTGACGAGTCGGCCCCATCGATCAAGCAGGAGAGCACAAAGAGTGCAAAGATGATCGCAAAGAGGAGCTTCATCCTTTTTTGATTCCCCCGCTTGCCCTTCTAGACCCAAAGTGATGAGAGCTTGACTTGTGGGAGTTTATATATCCACTCACTCTCACTCTCCTCCACGCCAGGAGGATGACAACATCAGGCACGCTCTACCAGGAACCTCTCAAAAGAAGCCATTTTTTTTTCTGCACAAGTGTTTTCTTTAAGAATTAGTGCAATTCCAAAATTGTGTTTGTAGTTTGTACTTTTTTTTAATTGGCACCAAAACACAGACACTATACATTCACATTTTATTTCATTTTAACGTGTAACAGCACTTTTTTTAGCAGGATCCTTGCAGAATATGCTTACCAAACACTTTTTTAGGTACACCTGCACAGTCCGGAGAAGTTCAGTGCTAGAGCTCAATTAAAAATTCTGCCTTTACAAAAATACCAATGCTGAAAAAACAGAGTATGCAAACTACAAGCATTATGAAGTTAAAATTAAATCAAAACACCATTAATGTCCACACAAATCCTGCAAATAACTAATGTCAAGATTAAAACTGTCATTATTGTTATGTAATATAAAACTAATGAACAAGAGTCACCAGATGAAGTGCGCACACCCTAATGTGCAAGTGCATTTATTACTTAAAAACAATGGTACCAACAAAACTGGACCAGTTTGATTCGATTATCATTTAGAGGTGCATTAGGGTTATTGATTTAGATGCAAGCATGATCTGTGCATTGGGCAATTGAAAAAGTAGTGCATATTATATTGTAATCCACAAATACTCCAGAGCTAATGCTTTAACTTACAGAATGTTGTGTGTGTGCCCCCTAGTGGCGAAAAAGGCCATTTCATTCAAACCACACTGAGGTCAAACTTAGACCACATTAAGGTCACTATGAAGCACAGACTCAAGTTTTGATAACATTATTAAGACATCTTTAAAGCAACAAAGTTAATTTCACCATGCACAAGGATAACGGAAACCATGTGGGACGCATCTGGGATATTTAAAGTTTGATCTCTTGTTTCCATGGAGGTCCTGCATGTGTTTTCTCTGAATGACTCCTGATGGACCTCAGATGGAAGAATGCATCCACTACGCATGTTGATGGTGATCATCTGGCCACAAAACCCAAATGTAACATACTTTCAAAAAGTGAGGGATATTCTGCGTATAAAGTTTAGTACTTTTTGCACAACTTGCTGTTCAGTAACAACGGTAACATTCACAACAGATTAGTTTCTGTGACTCTTCCAGTTTTTCTGCATCCCTGTTGCAATTTGCTGTGTGTCTCTGTGAAACTGTGAGCTGAGTGACACCTGTATAAAGGCGGCTTAGTATAAATACCATCATTTCTGGTGTATAAGCCGCTACTTTTTGTTCTTAAAGTTTCGACCCTGGGGCTAATTTGTGACTAAATTCTGATCTTGTAACATATTCTTTACTTCAAAACTACTGCTAATTGTTTAAATACTCTGCCACTCATGAGTCAGTGAGGACATGGTAGCTCTTTTGTTGAAAGAACTCACGACTAGCGTGTCAACCCATTGAAAATCCCTTTACTCAGTATAACAGTCTGACTCATGGTGTCATCTTACAAAGACTGCTAAACTGACCTCACAGCAACTTACTGCTCAAAAGGTAGTTATGAAATTTACATGTATCCATGCATCCATGCATGCATCCATCCATCCATTTTCTATGTAGCTTGTCCTCTAGTGAAGTGCTTTGCTTGGACGAAATGTATTATGGGAAAACGTTAAAACAGTTTATTTTAAATTTGTATTGTATATTTCTCAACTACCTCTTGAGTGTTAAGTTGCTGTGTGTTGAACAGCAAGTTGTGCAAGATGTGCAGGAACACTTTCAAAAGTTTAACAGCTCATAAGGTAATAACAACCATTTTATTAACTCATTGGCATATCGTTAAAATGATTGCAAAACATTACTTTGATAATCCCATCATTTGAATGCGTTGCCAAGTTTCCACAACAACAAGCGCACAGATGAACTCACAGCAGTGATAATTGGATGCAGCACGGCTTCAACACTTCCAGTACTAACTCACTTCCACACTCATAATGACACATAAAAACACAGCATTAAGTAACACAATGGTTTTTCATCTGCTTGCAAGCTTCTTAAGCTGATGAAAGGATGCAATACAGAAGCTTTTTGCTGTTTTTGGATCGACTCCTCATAGTTTGTGTGATTTGTATTGATTGATAGAATTGATTTTTAGCTTTAATCTTTGAAGAAGGAGGCTGAATGTCAGTAAAAATAAGAATACTGTATGTTTCATTCATTTTCTATACCGCTTATTTGGGCCACAAGTATGCTGGAGCCTATCCCAGATGACTTTGGGCGAGAGGCGGGGTACATCCTGGACTGGTCGCCAATCGCAGGGCAGACAAAAAAAAACATTTACACTCACATTCATACCTATGGACAATTTTTAGAGTCGCCAATTAACCTAACATGCATGTTTTTGGAATGTGGGAGGAAACCCATGCACGGGGAGAACATGCAAACTCCACACAGAGATGCCCAACAGAGATTCGAACCCTGAACCTCTTGACTGTGAGGCCAACGTGCTACCCACTCAGCCGCTGTGAGGCCCTGTATGTTTCAGTGTGCAGCATTTGAAGACTGTGTTCTCACTTGTGGTTTAGTTCTGTAGTCCAGACCAATAATTTAAAAAATATATTTGGTGCACACTTTGCCACAGTTCACTTTGCGTTCATGCTGGTGGTTTTGCCATTGGACAAAAGACATTTGCATAAAGTAAGGACCTGGTTATACAGCTTATGTATCTCAAATATTCCAAACCAAACTATTGTCTGCTGGGTTAAATACTGTACTAGAATAAATATAAATTTGGTAGGACCAGTACCATCTCAAAACTAGCATGATAAAATTGATATTTTCTGGGGGTGCTCCGATCGATCAGCCAACAATCCGTATCAGCCGATTTCTGTGAAAAATCATGCTATCGGCATATGGCGATACTTGCTATATAACGCCAATCATGTGTGCCCTCATTGCAGCATATACAGTAGCCTGTAGCGGTTGTCTCCCGCCCACTTTCCTTTCACAAAGCCAAAACAAACCTGTCTGCCTTGTGGGACTAACTGTACATGTACCTGTTGTTGTGAGAGTCATAAGTTTTGCACGCTGCAAAACATGCCACGAAAATTGTCTCGCCAGGGTGGCAAATCAACAAGCTTTAGTTTGGTGCAGCAGTGTGGTTTATACATATTTTCAGTTAATAATGTGAGAACACCAGAAGGAAATTCTGAATTCTGAAATACAAAATGTGAGTTGTGGATACCATAATTTTGTTAACATTTTGGTAAAACAAGCATATTTGGTTTGTTTGGGTTGAAATAGGGCATAAAAATAAATGTTACAAAAAAAGTAGCTCTTGGCCATTTTCATTTGTAAAAGTAGCCGTCACAGAGAAAACCTTGGTGACCCCTGATATAGCCAATAGTCAATTTAAACATTTGCACTCAATCTACGTGACTAATTTCATGCATGGGGAATGCGTATCGGCAGCATCAAACTCTGATCGGAGCATCCCTAATGTTTTCAGTTCCCATCCTCTTATTTATAAAATATTGCTCTTTATTTTGCTCGTGTTGTTCATATTGTCACATTGTTTCATGTTGTCAATTCAATTTTGAGCCACATCCTGAGCCACATCCTGGCACTCACTTTTTCTTCCCCAGACAAGCTTTTTTCTGGATGCCCCAAACAATCAGAAAGGGGATTCATCAGCAGTCCAATTCCCGTACCTTTTGCAGAATACAGTCTCTCCCTGATGTTTTTCCTGGAGTGAAGTGGCTTCTTCACATTCTTGACACCAGGCCATTTTCCAAAATTCTTTGACTTATAGTAAGTGAAGATGCCTGCTTCCATTCTCATCTTTCAGAGACAGTCCTGATGCTGTTGACGCAGTCCTGATGTGCTCTTTCTTGGCTGCGCTGATGCCTTATTCTCAACAACTAAACCTCTCTCATTGAAGTTCTTGATGATGCAATAAATGAATGATTGAGGTGCAATCTTACTAGCAGCAATATCCTTGCCTGTGAATCCTAGCCTAAAGCACTTGCAAACAATAGCTTTACATGTGGAGGAAACAGATTCACTCAGCACCAGATGATTCACACAACTCGTGACGCACACATGTGGACATGTATCAGCCAGCAGGTGACATCATGACACCGGTATTGGGTTTTTTTATGCATTGGCGTCTCCTAGTGGATGTGATCCACACAAGGGTTTCAGAAATAGCAAAGGGATTTATTTCACTTCAGGTTTTAGGAAATCACTTGAGTAATAATAGTTAAAAATAATAGTTGTGTAAAAATGCATTGGTGATCTTTTTTTGATGGCCTTTTTTGAGCTTCATTTAATTTTTGCACTATTTTATATGGTTTTTATTTCAAATGTGTGTGATTTATTCTTGTAGATCTTGAATATTTTAAAAGTATTTTTTAAGTATTTCAAATTTTGTTGTGTCAAACAGTCATAAAAAAGCACTATTCAATTTTATTCTCATGACCTTATTGAAGGGAGCTGTGCACCATGATTGTCTGAAAACCTATTTTAACATTGCAATCACTGATTAGGATAATTGTATTGCGTATACCAGGATCTTTCATTATTATTTACTTACTTTGAATAAGTGAAAGAATAGCTGAGCTGTTATTTATATTACTAGCAACATTTAATTGTGATTTACAAAGCCAATCTCTGTCCATTCAGTGCTGTCATTGTCTTTTTGTGCTAATTTTTGTTAAATTTGTCATTAAAAAAGAGCTGTCTGTCTGAATTGAACAGTAATAATTTATAAAAACTAGGGCTGTCATTTGATGAAAATATTAAATTGAGATTAATTGCATTTTGTCCATCGTAACTCATAAGTTTCAGAATTAATTGCAGAAAAAGTCTTTATCTATAGTAACTGTAACTTTGAAAGATCGTTTTTATATTTTCAATACACCTATCAACTTCAGACTGGATAAGGTGTTTGCTTTATGCAATTTTATCTTCAATAAACATTCTCTTTTTTTAAACAGTTCAACATAAAAAAACAGACATTGGTAAGAAAAATTGTCCATCGCTTAAATATTCTCTTCAAGCAAATACTCTCACAAAATTAACACAAAACTAATATTACAAATTAAGGTTTGAAAAAAAAAACACCAACTAAGTGAAAATAAAACATAGTGTTAAAAAAATAAATATAAAATCAAATAAATAATATATAATTTATTATAATAAATAAAAATATTTAACTTTCACTATTTTATAAAAACATACACACAGAAACCTTCTTTACACACACTTTAAGGTGACATGAGCAAATAGATGGCTCATATCTAAAAATGCTCGTTAGTTCGGACATTTGTATGCCAAGGTACCACGGCATAAATGACAATAAAAACTATCTGCAGTACTCTGGCGGTTTCTGCAACTGGGTCCAGCAGGTGGCGTTTGGGACTCAGCGTGCTCTGGTGACGGTTCAGCTTGCAACAACAGTGGATGCAAGTGACTTTATCTTCGTCGGAAAAGCCATCTACTGGGGCTTTGAATCTAGACTTGCCATTCAGAGGTGCCTATTTCTTTGTTCATTTCTGCTCAGTCTTTGTTTCTGCTTGTGGCTTGGCATTGGCTCCGCCGCCGCTTGTGTGTGGGTCAAGGGTCAAACATGACATGTGCACGTTAAAAATCTAAAAAAGAACTAGCGTCATTAAAGGGAATTTAGGTTAACTTGTTATTTTGACGTTAACTTTGACAGCCCTAATAAAAAGTAAGGGTATAATGGTACGCCATAACCTTAGTTTGGTACAAACCTTCTTAAAAGTTCACGAGTCCGTTCATTTTTGGCACACCAAGGGAACAAAATGCAAAACATAACATTTCTTTCAGTGACACACTACTGGTAGCTCACAATGCACTTGTTGGAGAAACCTGGTGAACACTCACCTATTTATTTCCCTGATTAGTCAGCAAAACTTTGTCCAAATTTCAAGCATAGCAAATGTGAGACATTCTTGTGTACAGTTTCTCTATTGGTGATAAACTATTTACTGGAACGTTTCCCTTCCGGTAAACAGGATGACTCAGGGTCAAAGTAGATAAACATGGGAACCATTTGATGCAAGATTGTAGACCATAAATCGGACCTAATAATGAAGCTTCAAAGCATTAAATAAAATACAATAGCATCTCTGTATCTTACAGATGTAACTCTGAAGTCACTTTCTGTAGAGAGTGAAGACCCTTCAGGAAAAAACTTTGCATTTGCTACCATGAGTATTTGTAGCGTAAGCCAATGAGGCAGCTCTCAAAAAGAAACACACGTGCAGATCAGACCAAACTGGACATACAAAAACTAAGCAAGGAAATAGCTATCAAATACAGGAACTACATTAGTATAATGAGTATAATTGTATTTTTATCACAAAAAGTCCCCAAAAGTTCACAAAAGACACTCAGCTACATTGCCTGTCTGTGTTTATCAGCAGTGGACTCTCAAAAATGTCAACACAAAATATGCAAAAAACTGGTCAAAATCCGTTTAATGACCTATAAAAGGGATGAATTAACATTTAGGGTTACTTAAATGAAAACGTGATTCTTGTTCTGAAAAACACAATGGGATCTAGTTTTGTAGACCAGGCACACCTTCGCTTGCGCCTCGCCAATGGGCGGGTTTTAGGCGCATTTTGCAATTTTGTGCCAGGCGCAGCTTGGCGTAAGTACACCTCTGTCCCTCCTACCTGCGCAAGTGGCAAAGAGAGAGGAGAGAAGGGGTGGGTTTAACACAGCCGGGTCAAATATTCACCAATCAAATGAGCTCCTCTCCCCACCTTCATATGCGCCGCTGGCGAGGCGAATTGCAAGTTTTGTTGAATATGGATGAAGTCAGCGGAAGACGGCCAAACTTCTCCCAGACGGAAAGTGATATTTTGGTCCGGGAGGTCCAGGCTCGCAGTGGCCAAATACATGGTCACACGAGCAGACCTCCACAGGCTGATGATGCAAAAGTGGCCTGGGAGGACATACAAGTGTCATAAATCAGGTTTGCCCTGGCGTACTGAGAACCGTTGCCCAGTGTAAAAAAATTATTCGATGATGTCAGAAAAGGGGCCAAACAAAAACTAAAAAATCAGAGCATTGGAGGCACATGGTGGCCACCGGTAAGGTAAGCATTTTTTATAATAAAGACACTCTTATTTAGTAACCTATATTTGTAATATGAAAATGTAATATAATATGTATATGTAACATGAATAAACAAAAGATATGCACAATGGGGATGAAATCTGAAGCAACTGTGCGTAAATAACGCATTGCCAAGCTCGTGGTCTGGCCCTTGTCACTTGTGTTTGCATGTGAGATGTATTACTCAATTTATTATTATCATCATTTTGCAACTCTCGGTTACACAATCAAATATATCAATACGTTTGATTAACCATTTATTTACAATTAACCACATCCATATCAAATCCACTGGCCATAGATGAAGAGGAGTGGGGGCAGCAATTCAGGGACAGATGAGGTGGTGGAGATGGCGTGACAGAGGCAGACGGGACAGTCAGTATAGATCAAAATGTGCCTGACATTGTGTAAACCGGCCTGCGGGGTTTTGGTGACGTGTGCGCTAGTCAGCCAAATTACCACTAGACTGGCTGCTCTTCTCCTTGCGCCAAGAGTAGACCAGGTTGGAGCTGGTGAGCTTTCAGCACACCTTTGGAGAATTCTTTTGGCACAAAACTGTCACTACACCATCAATCGGCACCCACCCCTGCTGCGCCGCTACACCCGTCGCGGGGTGCACCGGTCTACCAAATTACCAAATTGACTGCACACTGTGTTACGCCAGACGAAATTTCCACTGCGCAGCCTGCGCCAAGCTGCGTAACCCACAAAGTTAGTTGTGGTGTACGGTGTGTGTCTATCTCGTGTCTTTGGAAACAATCACATCAAAAATCATGTCTTCATTGTAGGTAAAAGTAACCTTGAATGTTCATTTATCCTTTTTATTCATTATTTTATGTATTTATTTGCATTTAGAATTGGAACTGCATGTAAAAATTTAATTGTAAAACCAGAAAAATTTGTTTTGTGTTAACATATTTGGCTTTCTGGAATGGACTAATTGGATACCATATATATGGTTATTTTTATACGGAAAATTTATTCATTTAGCGTACGTTTTGGTGGAGTCAGACATTGTGGAATTGTATTACATACAATTGCCATTTTTTGTAAACAGACCTTTACATACATTATAGACATACATTTACAGTCGATTCCTGCACATCCACGAGTCAACGTTTGCATTTTGGTCAGAAGGGGGTTCTTTATTTTACGTTCAAAAATAAGTGTTTTCATAGAAAACATATCATTCACCCTATGTCAGTAATAATTTTTTAATATGTGATAATACAGGTATTATGCACATCATACATGTATTTATGCTTCATTGTTTTTCCCTATGTGTTAAGATGTCGCAGTTTGTTCAGCTGTCTTTGAATACACCATAGTTGCATGCTGGAAGTAAACCTGAAACTTATATATGTACAGTATTACTGTCTCTGAAGGTGCCGCAGCTTAACAAATCCGTCTGTTCATCGATCATATGACAGTCTATTAGCATTGATTGATGGTGAGTACCAATATCTATTGTATTTGTTTACTGAGTGTGTGAGGCATGTTTTCTTTGTTTTACATGCACACACATTTATTTCTAAGATACAAACAAAGAGGTGTCACAATAATTTAGTGGGATGTCATGCTGAGAGTAATGTTATATAATTAGTACTAAATTAATGTTTTGTGGTTACTTGAAAAAGCTTCATCTAGTGGATTAATGAACACTGTGTATAATTTATCCATAACAACCATAATAACCTCTTTGAAATATAAGTGTGTTGCCCAAAAATACTCCAGTTTTATAACATAGTGCTTATGTTTTTGTATCATTCTTGCTAAAACATCATGCAAACTTGTAAATATATAGATAGGGAAAACCTTGTTTACTTGTCACTCATGAGGAGATGCATGAAATATGCAATGACCTAATTCTACGTAAACTTGACAGCATAGATGGTGGTTAAAATTAATATGTTAGTTAACTGGATCACAGTATGAAAACAGTCTCTTCATTTATTAAATTACCACAAGGCAAAATAAATAATATCTATTAATTGTATTGAATTAATGTGTGTATCTTTTTAGGTCATTTTTTTCCTTAGTGCGGTGTTTGCATGAATGGTTCTGCTCTTGAGCGTGCTTCTCTACTTTATCTACGACTTCCACGATCACCATCGGACTTTGAAGCTCTTGGTTTTGTCCTCCAGCTTCCGAATGCTTTGAGCCCTTGTCTGAGTGTAAATTAGTTTCACCACAGTTCTCAGAGGGCTGTCTGGTGTGTCTCTTATGGATGCTGACATCATCCAATAGTTCCTTGTGACTTTTAACAGAAGCAGCTTGAACAACAGAATTGATGATCGGAATGTGGCAGTCGTTTGCAGTTCCATTTGGCCTGCTGGTGCTCAAGTCAAACACCTCCAGCCTCTGCTGCGACTCATCCGTGAAATGTTGCGGGGAATATTTGAAGGTGTTTCCCTGGTAAGCAAAGGGGGAGCTTGAGACTTTCCCAGACCCTCGACCCTGAGGTTTCCCCTTCATCATTCCTAGCACCTCATAGCGGAAACTGGAGATGTCCTGCTTGAGCTCCTTTTGATATTTGAGGACATGCATATTAACAAGCAATGCAAATACAAAGAACAATCTTGTTCAATTTGCACTACCTTGAAGTTCTCTTCAGTCAACCCTTCCTCTGTTTTGGCGTCTCGGATCCTCGAAGCCACATATCTTTTGACAAGATTTCTCAAAACCTCCTGGAAAAATACACTACTGTTGATGATATTTATGTAAAATACATTATTGTGAGTAACGGAGTCATCTTACCTGATACTCGTGGTTTAGTCTGATATTGTCTGCTGCACGTCTCTACAATTAAAGAAACAAATGGCCCATGGATGATTAACATTTTTTTGTAGTAGCAGGTTGACAGGTAACAAAGTCACCATTTTATTTAATTGTTTTGTATTTAGGGTTTAGTCTCCAAAAACTCTGATAAAAGGTACTTGGTGGGCACTTTGGTGTGCTTTGCTTAGTGGAGATCACGTTCACTCTTGACCAAACAAACTGTACTACTTGCAGACCAAACGCACCAGAGTTCCATTTAACCAAACAAAGGATGACAAGTGTGGTAGATATCTTAATGCTAACAGTCGGAACAACTACAAGAAAATAAAGTGAAACTCACCCCCAAACTTTCGAAGGTTTCAAGTCTTTTCAGGCTTGGCCTCCTAAACATTCGTGCTTTTATCCATTTTGTCAGATAATAAAATGACTTAGGACTTGGTATAATATTGAATGGGGATGGTAAAGTCCCTCCCTCTTCAAAGTAGCTCATCCATAGTTTAGTTCTGGCAAACTTCCACTCTATATCCGCATGATCCTTAAGAAGAAAATAATAGCAATTTATCAGAGGCTTTAAAAACCAGAAAAAAAGAACACAGAGATAAATGGGTGTGGTCAAACAAGGCTACTCACTGCAATGTGCTGGTACGAGTTGTTCATCATTGCAATTAGCATGTTGAGCAGCACCACTAAAGAGATGATGTTGTACGTGCCAAACATGGTGGTTCCGACAATCTCTGTGAATTCGTGATGGGGCTTCACTTGTGTCACATAGAGGGAAATCAGGCCAAATATAGACCAAAATAATGACTGCAGCGTCTCAAATAACCTGGAAAATAAGTAAATATACATGAAATGTCATGTGCTGATGAACAAGGGTATGTATTATGCATAATGCACTTGTATCGTACGTTGAGAAAGCATTGTTTTGCTGATGACAGCGGATACCCTTGCAGTTGATGCCCTCGTCGGTTTCATAGTAAAAGTAGAGCTGATTTAGGCCATTGGCGAAGGCCAGCAGCACCAGGCAGTAAATAAAGAGGAACTTGAGGATGTCGAGAAGCATTCGGCCCAGCGAAATCTGCAGGGGACCCAGGTGGGAGTTGGCGGTGAAGAGGCAAATGAGGCGCAGGGAGCTAAAGATGTTGGCGATGGCGAATAGAGCCTCGGCTATTAAGGTCGGGTGCAACATTTCCCAACTGTCTCTGGGTTTGTACCCACTGTACTGGAAGATAAATCCAGGATATCATCAATGATGTTAAACCTTTGAGCTGCTGGTGCACACTGTTATCCACCACAGTTTTGTGGTCTTTCCTACCTTTGCATAGGCTACAATCTTCAGGGAAATGGTTGCAAGATACAATGAGTTCATGATGAAGTCCATTATGTTCCACCAGTCATCAGTGTAGTCTTGGAAGCCATTATCCCACATCTGCTTGATCTCTGTCCATATGAATCCTTGAAGAGCAAAAACATGTTTCTGGATCTGTCATGAATGACAAATGTGTAAACAGTTGGGTTTTTTTTTTACCAAGTACCCAGGGCAGAATCATCCATTCCACCAAGGTGGGAGCTGGGCCCTGAAAGTCAGGTTGCGGGGCAGCAATGTGCTGCGATGCCAAGAGCAGGAGGAACAGGAACGTCAAGTAGGAAGCTGTGTGACAGATGAACTTGATAAAAGGCTTGCGGATTAATAAGCCGTAACGGCTCTTTGGAGAGACCAAGTAGAATATGGAGAGCACTGGGTAGAGGAGCCCAATGAGGATGCAGGTGACGAACTTCATTGCCCAGTGACGCCTCCTCCAGCCCGGGAACTCGTCATACCACCGGGAGGCCAGCAGCTGCTGACAGTTGGGTTGGGCAACAAACTAAGAATGAGAGAAATAAATAAATCATAACAGGGAGTGTAACAGTACATGCTTTTGTAATCACATTTTTTGGGACTGAACATTTGGTAGACAGCATCAGAATCTGGTTTATTGCTAGGTATAGTTCACGCGTGGTATTTCTTATGGTGGGTTGGTGCAGCAATAAGTATAAAAAAGTATAAAAAGGAAGCAATAGTTAGAAGATACAAATATAAATATACTGTCGATGTAAAAAATATAGTAAAGGCAGTGTAGCAGTGCAAAACAGCAGACAAATCAGTAATTACTTAGACGCGGAGACGAAAAGGATTAAATAAGTTTCATTATACTGCTTTTTGGACGTGCAGAATTGTGTAAACATGATGTCCCTCAATGTAACTTGTTAAGCATGTCAATACAACCATTACTATAAACATTCAAAAGTTTCAGAAATTATTCACAATGCCTTTTATTCTTAAGATGTAATTCTTCTACTCGGCTTTCTGAGATTTTATAAAAGCATCTGCAAGACATACTATGGTGGTGCTGGTAGATAATTTCAGTGTAACCTCATTAGATGAATGCATCCACATAATGGGGTGGATGATGAGGTCATCTTTCCACACAAAATTGCCTTAAAGTTTCCTATATGGCGTTAGGAGTGGCCAGATTGCATGTTGTGGCACACAGTATTTGGAACCAAGCACAGGATTTATTTAGATTTAGACTGAAATCTGATCTGTGCAACATTTGTTGACATATACTGGGAATAGCAGGAAGTGAAAATGTCTTTACTGGAAGACGGCAGCATCTTCTCTATTAATGTGGATAGCCACTGAGTGCTTGTAATGTTCTGTAACCACCCACAAGATGCATCTCTTTGAAACACCACAGTAGTCACCTGTAAAAAGTATGTGGTTAGATCATTGTTAGTAGTGCAGTAGGCTATACGTCATTTATAGAACAAACAATAATCTTTTAATGTACTGATTTGCTCTTTTTACTCAGTTGGACTTAATTTGTTGTTGTCATCTTTCCCACTGAGGGTTGCATAACAGGTAGTAGTTGTAGTACATACCAGTCAGCATTTGCATTTGCAAATAAGGGGCATTTTTCAGACAGTAAGTAAAAATCAGTAAAAATTCTGGTCTTCCACCAGAATTTCCCTCAGTTGGCTTGCCTCTTTTATTTAGAAGGTTCGACTTTAGCAACTAGAGGATGTGTTACGCCAGTGTTGCCCTAGGGTTGTGGAGCACACCGGAAGCTGTGCTGCTTCAGCAAAACTGGAGAGATTTTTCTTTTCATGGAAGTTTAAATAAAATACGGGAAATTATTAAAACGGGCGGTTGATGGTAAAGCTGTGCAAAATACAGTACTTTCCGGGTGAAGTTGACTGATACCTTTCCTGATGCCACCCCTTCTATTTACTTGGGACCAGAACTGGACATTGCCAGTGTTTGAGGGTTAGGCCCTGGCTGGGAATCAAATCCATGCACCTACACCACTTGGGTTGAATTGCACCACTTTCTTTATGTATAATGGGCAGTCATGAATAAATAATTACATGAAAAAAATGATTTCTATAGGAATAATCCAAATGAGTCCAACACAGATTCTAAATAATGTCGGATCCTAACTGTGACCCCCCTGGGACTGGCAGACCCATGTTCTCCTAATGATTAAAATATTATGAGTTTCATCTCATCTTTGTCTTATCCCCAATTATCCAATTGTCGTGGGGACTTGGTAGGCAAGTGCATGCATTACATTTAGAACTTGCCTTACAATTACATGTCTCCAAGGGCACCTCAACTCATTTGGACCCATTTGTGGCTCATCTTGATGGTGATTGCTTATTCAGTGGGTCACATTTATGTTTCTGTCTATTTCAGGAGAAATACCAAAAGATTTACAGCACTTTTTGTCCAAACAGAAACACACCAGAAATGATGGCTAATGGAAGGTACTATTCATTGTGTGAAGATACATGGTTATTTTTTACAGCACAGCACAGCACTTAAAATCTTCTTCTTCTTTTGTTCCTTACCTCTTTCTGGCAGTATTTGATAGCTAGCTTCAGCCGGGCCAGATCGTTGACATTCTCATCTAGCAGGGGGTTGATGTCGTCACGGTAGTTGAGGATGATTTCCAGTTCTTTGGAGCTTCTAGTTTGGTCCAGGAGGTCCTTGGCAAATTGTTTACACGTATGTGACAGCTCCTCGTACTCTGACTTGAACTCGTTCTCCACCCTGCTTAGCTCCTTCAGCTCCCAGCTGAGCTGAAAGGCCGTGAGGAAAGGGTCCTCGCTGGAGATTGCGATGAGAGATGGGCTGGCCAGGGCCTTGTAGATGTTGAGACGGGAGTGTGAGTGGCGCAAACCGTCCACGTCCAAACTGGACACGCATCCCAGGCAGTTGCACAGTACAGCATGCGGCTGCGGTATGGAGACACCTTTTTGCACAAGGAGTTTGATGATTTCGTAGTTGTTGGTGTGGGCTGCGAGGATAATGGGAGTGATGTCTGGGGTGAAGTTTGAAAACTGTTTGTCTAACAGAATTGGTGGGACCTTTACAGAAAAGACAGAAATATTAGTGGGGTCAGAGTAAGTAACATAAACTAGAGCGGTACTATTCAACCGGTGGTGGTGTGGGGTGTCGTTGTCTAATTTGCATAATTTTCCACGATGCATGTGCATGTCATTTTTATGGATGCTGTACGAGAGACAAAAAATGAACAAAAAACCATACAAATTAACTTTCTTCTGTGCCCGTATGTGAGTGCTTTCAGATGGGAAGGTAAATAAATAAAAAAAATCTCGAAGTCTCCCAGTCCTGACAAAGTAAGTTGTCAGCACGGATTCCTCTTGCTACATCTTCTTATTCTCTGGCAGCCCATGTGTGTATGAGGTGTGTTACGAAGCAGAGTTCCAATGTCATCTACTGTACAGCGTTGTAATGACAAGCTACATTCACAGACAGTCCCATTATAATTTGTTTAGGAACTAGGGCAAACAGGTAGCGCGAAATCTATGTGTGCTGGTTCAAATGTATTCATGGCGGGAAGCCACAAACACTGAATATGGTAAGAAAAAGTCTCATCTGCGTGACCGTACCACTGTATTCTCAAAAAAGCACATTTTCTGTAGAAGACAGTAAAGTACATGTCTATCCTTGCAAAAAGCAACAAAGACATGAGAATAAATCAAATGACTTTTATCTAATCCCTGGATGTAACAAAACCCTTTAAGTAACTTTACCTCCATCCACTGCATTGTTTCTAATATCAAAAACATGTATATCAGTAATTTGACTCCCACGTGTGGTTTGGAAGTGTCTTATCTTTATGTCTTTTGTCTCTGACCATCTTGTAAAACTGAAAGCATGCAGCTAATGACTTGTGGTTCATCCAGCCTCATTAAATGCTTCCCATGAGTGAAAACAAAACCCTTTTTCTCAGTCCCATTACATGCAGTCCCGGCAGCAGGAAGATTCATACAGAAATCAAAGAGTTGACGCAAAAGCAGAAGATGAGCAGCTAAGAAGGAGCTTTATAGTGTATCTGTAGATTCCAAAATGTGCGGAAAAGAGACTGATGCATTTTGAAGCAATTGTATTGTTTTGTTATTGTTTTAGTCATAGCGATCTGGGTTCACACTTTCATGTGCTGTGATTGTACAAACTTTTCGCTGACGTGGGTACAATATCCAATTTTTAAATGCTTCAATTAACACTGCCATCCAATTAACCATCACGTCTCCTAGTCGCTGGGAGCATGGTCTATAAAAGGGGTAACCACTACGGTCTCTAATTAGTCTGTGGCTGTAGGCAAACTCATTCTTTAATTACACCACAAATGGACATCATGAGTTGTCAGCGTCGACATTGGTTGTGTCGCTGGTGTGTTGCGCAATATACGTGTTAATTCTGCAAATGAGCAAGAAGTCATACAGGTATGTGTGGTACGGGATGCATGTCATTCCCTAGTACCTGTTTCTCATGACTGGGCTTCTTGTGGGTGAGCAGCAGCTCCACGGCGCCCACCATCTCTTTGCGGATAGCATGAAGCAGGGCGTCGCCCACGTGCACGTTGTAGCTGAGCAGCAGCTCCACAATCTCCAGGTTCTCGTTTTCGATGGCGATGAGCAGGGCCGTGCGTCCCAGCGAGTCCACGCAGTTGATGTTAATGCGGAAGTAGATCTCGGCCTCGTCCAGGGCCTCTTTCACAGTTGCATAGTCGCCTTTCTCCACCGCCCCAAGGTAGGCCCTCTCTAGGGCGGAGAGCACAGATTCCGCCCGCACGATATGGAGAGCGATGCGGTCGCTGTATGAGGAGTTGTCCGTTTTCTTGTAGTACAGCTGGGACATTGCTGCAACTAATTAGATAGACGCAATGGTTGTAATGGTACATCTATTCGTAATCGGATTTTCCGGTATTGGCAAATTATCAGCTAGCAGTTAGCTAGCTGTTTTTTTGTTTAATTTTAAATGGTAAAGCTGTTGACACAAAACCTAAGCAGTTTTATGTTTTGCATTTTCTTCCTTTACTCCCAAAAACAGTTACATACTGAATAGTGATTAGGTTGTACCATTACACCCCTAATGCAGACTGTATTTTTTCATTCATTTGTGGGTGAAAGTCAGTGTTAAACTGTTAAAATGCAAAAATTAGGCAGTTCATAGATTGTATTTATTAATGAAAATGAATAATTAAGTATAAGAGGTGTGATAGTCTTAAGTCTTTAATCTCAAGTCTCAAGTAAAGTCAAGTAGTCTTTTTGAGTCGTTACATGTCATAACTGTTTACCAAATAACTATACTATTTTAACAATGTAACACTTTATTAAATTTGACAAATATGAAGAATGCATTTAAAATTGTTTTATGTTTGAAATAAAAAAGACCAGTATGACAACACTTAGTCACAGATAAAGAGTGCTGACATAGCATTCGGAATTAATCAGTGCACAGAAATGTAATCCACAACCTGCTTGCTTATTCCCGAACCTGAGTGCAGGAATGAGACGGATTCTGTGGAAAAAGTGTTGTCTTGCTGGAAATGACATCATAACTTTGAATGGGACACATTTCACTCAACACAGTGGAAATCTAGAGCGTTTTAGGTCATCAAACTAAAATCTGAGTCCATGTCATGTCTATTCATGTCAAAGTCCAAGTCAAGTTGCAAGTCTTTGATGGTATTGACAAGTTGAGTCCAAAGTCATCAAAATTGTGACATGAGTGTCACATGACTCAAGTCCACAACCCCTGGCAAGTACTTACTTTTTAACATGCTAGAACCAACAGAGCTACACTCCAAATACTGTTAAAAGGCACTAGTATTTATTTTTACTTAAGTGTGTTTAAAGACTCACCTTGATAAATCCTTAGTTAAAAGAATAGTTGGTCCAGTTTTTTCAACAGCAGCCACTATAGCACAAGAATTCTGTTTGTAATTAACATTTTGCAATCTTATTTTGCTTTTGATGCTACCAATATTCTACTTGTGTGTGGTGCAAATGGTGCTCTACCTGGCTCTGACAGCATAATTCTTTGATCTATAAGAATTCCAGAAAATTGCATTCCAATCATCACTCCTATGAAGCACATGCGCTTTTTCATTTACTGTATTAGAAACAAACCCAAATTTTACCGTCTCAGTGTTGTTCTGCAGGTGACTTAATCCTCTCCCGATGGAGAATCAGAAGAAGATGCCTCACAGAGGAAAAACCGTCCTCCAACTCAGAAAACACAGCAAGTCAATGACATGTCATGCACTCAGCCTCCCGCCTCCCCTCTTCCTCCTCTGCGGATTCTATGGCCACACATCCTGTCAACACACCCAACCCACTAAATTTTATGCTTTCTTTTGTTTGTTTATTTCTCCCCTCTTCAGATTTGTAAAGTGCATGATTAAAAAAAAGTTAGTTGTGATCTTTGAAGACGTGCCGTTTCTCACTGGCAGGACAGTCATCGTTATCCTCCCTGCAGTTATTATCACTCATGCAGCACATTCACAACACTCTTTGGTGTTGGTGTTTTAGGATGATCACAATCGTCATGTTTGGTTTGATTATAAATTATCATGTGTTTGCTCTGCAAGCATGTATGAACTCTTTTTTTGGGTGGGTTGAGCTCAGCTCGGTCATTTATCCCGGATATCTGAATTTTAGTTTTTGTGCAATGGAAGCAAAGCTGCAAAGCAAGAAGCTAGGCTATAGTTATAGTTCACAAACTTAAAATTCTACAGTTATCTTTTTACATGTTTTTTATGATGTGGTGGGGACACTGCAAAAAATATGTTGAGTGCCCCTTAACTTTAAATGTTGACCTCTCTTGCAATCCAACTTACCTCTGTGTTAAGCATCAGCGCCAGCAGGTGACGCGTGGCAGTATATTTCAGCTGCCACCGTGTTAATGTCCATGCAGAATCTGTGCTAATGCTCCATTTGATCAAAGTTACTTCTGATTTTTTAGATGAAAACACACAGATTTCCAGACATGTCAGCACCTTTAACTCCTAATATCAGAGCATTTTTACTTTTGTTACATTGGTCTGAGCACTTTACAAGCATTGAAACACAGAATTTAGTTACTAAAACTCCAACTTAGTAGCAGAAATGAAAGTCTCTGTGACGATGTATATGTTGCCAAAACAAAGGGTTAAGTGGGTGTCTTGGTTCATTAAGTATTTACAGATACACACATTTTGTGTGCGCATTGCTCTACATTTTGGCATGGGTATGCATGTCATGTAGATGGCATGCCTGAAAAGGATGAAGACTCCTTTGCTCACCGTTTGCACATTTACGCATTTGACATGTAATTCATGGTATGCATTGGCATGAAATGCCACACTCCCACACAATTTAGTTACACCTAAGTCAAGTATTGTTTACATCCAGTGTATTGTTCCACTCATGGGTATGCATTGTCACCACCACTTCAAGCATCCATGAAGCAGTCGTGGCGTTATTTGGTCCCGCTTTGTCCCAGGTGATGTCATGCTAGCTGCAAAAATTCCTCTATTTGCAAGTGACCTACAAGATGTTGAACTTTACAGAAGAAGCTCTCATTGCAGAAAAGAAAACGTGTGTATTATATTGCAGCTGCAGAAAGAGCAGGAAGATGGCATAAACTACAAAAAAGAGAAAGCACAGACAGTGTGGGAGAGGGAATTGCTGACTATAAGACATCACTTTGGGCATTTGTACAAATGCTTCAGTTTTTCAGCATTCTATTGACATTGCGTCATCTAGTATTTTGGAAGCTCTTCATAAAATCAAAGCTGGTAAATATAGCAGAATATAAAAGTAACATCATATTCAACACAGCAAACAGCATTTCAGTTACATCATGTAATAGACCTATTGCATGTCACAAAATGCACCCAATCAAGTCCTTACTTTACACATATTTTCTTTACTGTTTTCCTTTCTGAAAATATCAATGAATGACGTGAACCACACCAATTTAAATTTTTGATCTAGACCACAATACCTAACCATATGTATGAACTGGACCAGGCTTCATCCGTAGGTAGAGCTGCAAAAAATAGGATAATCTTGCTGAGGCTTCACTGACACTGTCAGAAAAGTATTCATTTATGTTTGACACATCTTCAAACAGACACATCTTCTGTATTCGATCATGTTACAGTAGAAATGAAGTGTGCTGTCCACTAGAGGGCAGACTAAAATGCTCTCTCTACCAAATTTGTTGCAGGCAGGATTTTTATTTAGGGCCACTAGACGTTTAAATGTCTGCATTACTTATGGCAGCAGCTCCATTTGGGAGCTGGGGACTAATTTCTGTCCTTAGGGAGGAAAACATTCCCAGAGTAGATCATCCTTTCTTATTTAGGTGTCTAAAGAAGCACAAAACTTAAGACAAGGCTGCAAAATGTGGGGCAAAAAATGGTTTATGTTTACAAGTTCTCTGCAAGTTGTTTACTGCTTTAACTTTTCTCACTCAGGAGTTTATATGTATAATAGATACATAAAAATCAAGAAGCAACATCATTTAGTATCAATGAGATCATTTACTGAGGACATTTTCTTTCCTCACTAAAAATCCAAGCCAAGTTTACCTAAATTCATGCCAAGAACAAAGCAAATGTATGTGTTTGTATTTGGCTCCAGCCTCCTCTCGTCTTGTCCATTAGATGTCCTGCGAGGTTTTGACCATGCTCACTAAAAAGAAACCCTGATGCAATAGTCAGAAACTCAAACATCATTAGATGAACATGAAACTAATTAGGACTGCCTGCCAGGCTTCCGACAGCCCTTGACTGACATGATGACGCAACTTGAACAGACCTGCATATCACATACTGTAGATTTGATGGTAACGGTTACTATGGCACAGTAGTTTCGGGGTCAGTGAGTCATTTGAGCAGCTCCTACTAGTATAAGCTTATCTCAACACTCCTCGAACTGGCTGTCTGACGTTAACACGAGAGCTCGTCAACGTAAGAGAAATCAAAACCGAAAATTACCTTTGCTTGCACATTTACTTGTGACTTTGTGAATCTAAAGAAGACTAAATCACATGCTGGAGATACATGGAAATCCTCTTGAGTTCTGTCTAGTTCTTTAAAACAGCTCATATTGTGTCTCACTGATCTGTATGAGCTCCACATGCCTGTATGCACACCCTACTAAATCTGGCCGTGCTCCTGATAATCTGCCTGTCGTTGTCCTGGCTGGATCTGCTCCTAGACAAGCACCAGTACAGTCTGAAAACATAGTGTGTTATTTTTCTACACAGCGAGGTTTGTCCGTAGCGCCCACTCTCCTCTTGAGGTACAATGCAGCGCTTGGGTTAGAGGTTCTGTTTGTGACTGTTTGCAGGTATTTGCAGGCTCAGCAACACTCCCTTCACCTGACAAGAATGAGCAAGAGTTTGTCAGTTGGTGCACTGGTTCCCATTAAAACTGTCAGACGTGTGTGTGTGTGTGTGTGTGTTTGTGTGTTGAGGGGGGTGCTAGCTGTCAGTATTTTTCTGTGTGGAGCTCTACCTGCGACATGGGGTAATAAATCAAGCTCAGGGCCCATTGCTAAAGCTCACATCTATTAGGAAGCATCAATTACAACAGTTAGCAGATGACAGATGACTCTCAGGGGCAGATTAAGTCCATTACAACACGACAGGGACACTGTAGAAATAGTCAAAATATTCCTCTGCCCCCGTCTCCCACTATTGGCCATCCCAGGTCCTCAAAGAGAAGCTCTTATTCACTGATTCACATTATCGTTTTGTACAGCCGTATACAGAAAGTAGGCTGTTATTAAAAAGTTAGATAATAACAGTGATGACTGTTTGTGTTACTTGACCACTTCCGCTGCCTACTAGAAGCTTCTTATGCTGGCAACGTAGGAACAAGTACAAAAGAAAAGGTAATGCTGACATTATCGAGCAAGGTTTTGCATGGGTATTCAACCAGTCTATTTTCTTTCGCTTATCCGGGTCCGGGTCGCCGGGGCAGCAGTCTCAGTAGGGAGGTCCAAACTTCCCGGTCTCCGGCGACCTCTTTCAGCTCCACCGGGAGAGCACCAAGGTTCCCAGGCCAGCTGTTAGACATAGTCTCCCCAGCGTGTCTTCCCCGGGTCCTTCTCCCGACTGGGCATGCCCGAAAAACCTCACCAGGGATGCGCCCGGGAGGCATCCGGACGAGAGGCCCGACCCACCCCGGTCTGCCAGTCCAGAGGTACTGTTCCCGACTTCCATGCAATGTTGTAGAGGCGTGTCAACCAAGACAGTCCTCCAACATCCAGAGCCTTGAAGAATTCTGAGCGGAACTCGTCTACCCCCGGAGCCTTGCCATTGGGAATTGATTTAACTACCCCAATTACCTCAGCCACGGTGATAGAACTGTCCACGTACGTATCCTCAGACTCTGCTTCCTCTACGGAAGGCATGTCAGAGGGATTGAGAATGGCCTCAAAGTATTCCTTCCACCGACCAACTATATCCTCAGTCGAGGTCAGCAAGCCCCCGTCCGCACTGTAAACAGTGTGAACTGGGGGCTGCTTACCCTTTCTGTGGTGGTCGGACGGTTTGCCAGAACCTCTTCGAGGCCGATCGAATGTCGTACTTCATAGCCTCACCGAACTCCTCCCACACCCGAGCTTTTGCCTCAAACACTGGTGAAGCCGCGTGCCGCTTGGCCTGCCGGTACCTGTCAGCTGCTTCTGGAGTCTCGCAAGCCATCCATGCTTGATAGGACTCCTTCTTCAGCTTGACATCAGCACTAACCCCATCGTGTCCACCATCGGGTTCGGAGCTTGCCGCCACGACTGGCACCGACCACCTTGCGGCCTCAACTACGACTGGCTGCCTCAGCAATGGAGGCACGGAATACGGCCCATCCGGACTGAATATCCTTTTCCTCCCTCGAGTCCCTCGAGATGCAGGCAAAGCTCTG
Source organism: Oostethus manadensis (assembly GCA_024372805.1). Classification (NCBI taxonomy): domain Eukaryota; kingdom Metazoa; phylum Chordata; class Actinopteri; order Syngnathiformes; family Syngnathidae; genus Oostethus; species Oostethus manadensis. The sequence continues at coordinate 1,342,448 of QODF01000102.1, forward strand.
CCGGAGATCAGAGTTGAAGACTCGACGAACAGGACTCTGCCAGACGTTCCCAGCACACCCTCACTACGCGTTCGGGTCTACCAAGTCTGTCCGGCATCCTTCCCCGCCATCTAATCCAACTCATCACCAGGTGGTGGTCATCCCCTCTCTTCACCCGCGTGTCCAGAACATGCGGATGCAGATCTGATGATACGACCACAAAGTTGATCATAGACCTGCGACCTAGGGTGTCCTGGTGCCAAGTGCACTTATGGACATCAAACATGGTGTTTGCTATGGACAAGCTGCGATTCCCACAGAAGTCCAGCAACAACACACCACACGGGTTCAGATCAGGGAGGCCGTTCCTCCCAACTGCGCCCCTCCAAGTCACACTGTCATTGCTCACATGGGCGTTGAAGTCTCCCAGTAGAACTATAGAGTCACCAGCTGGGGTGCTCTCCAGAAACCCTCTGATAGACTCCAAGAAGGCTGGGTACTCTGAACTGCCGTTTGGCGTGTACGCACAATCCAGAGTCAGGAAAATTTCCCCAGTCCGAAGGCGTAGGGAAATAACCCTCTCGTTCACCGGGGATGACTCCAGCACAGAGGCACCAAGCCGGGGGGCTATTAATAAGCCCACACCAGCTCGCCGCCTCTCCCTGCAGCAACTCCAGAGAAGAACAAGGTCTAGCCCCTCTCAACGAAGGTGGTTCCAGAGCCCAAACTGTGGGTTGAGGTGAGTCCGACTATATCCAGTTGGAATGTCTCTGCCTCTTCCACTAGCTTGGGCTCCTTCCCCACCAGGGAAGTGACATTCCATGTCCCAAGAACCAGATTTGGCCGCCGAAGACCAGGTCGCCCGGACACCTGCCCTCAACCACTACCCAAATTGCATTGCACCGGACCGTTAAAGCTTGCCCCTGGAGGTGGCGGTTCTGCGGGGAGAGTTTCCGTGTTCCTGATTTGGGCTAGGCCGCCTGCGAGCCCCTCCCCCAGACCTGGCTCCAGGGTGTGGCCGCGGTGTCCCATGTCCGGGCGAGGTGCGGTCACTCCTCTTGTTCTTCTTCATTAGGGTCTTCTGAATCACTCTGAGTCTGGCCCGTCACCTAGAACCTGTTTGTCTTGGGAGACCCTACCAGGGGCATAAAGCCCCTGACAACATAGCTCCTAGGATCACTCAGGCACTCAAAACCCCCCACCACGATACGGTGGTGATTCACAGAGGAAGGCTATTCAACCATCTTGACATAAATATAATTATAATAACAAAACATGTATAATTAAAAAGATAGAGGTTTTGTTTATTTTGAGCACAAACAAATTTACATAACATAACAATTTTACAGGCAGCCTATTTTTAATCAAACCAAGTTTTAAATACTTCATTTCCTCTGTGATTGTTTTGAAGGTTTCCAAAATGCTGCAAAATCTTCAATTAATACTAACTTTAAGTCTGTTGTGGACTGACAGATGGAATTTATATGCAAGATAAACTATATTGGCCACTGCATTGACCTCTCAGATAGACTAAAAACTAGATAAATAAATGCTTTAATAATCTCCAAGAGAAATTCATGGTTCCTGTAGGTCTGCAAAAGTGTCATAATAAACTTAATCACAGAATAAAAGAATCAAGGCAAGACAAGACAGATAAGAAAAGAAAAATAAGAATAAATACATAAATTAATAAATATATAACTGTTCACTTTCAATTTGTAATGAAAAATACATAATAATAATAATAAATAGAATTACTACTAATTATATGTATATTATATATATTATATATAACAACTAATATTTAGAACTATAGACGTTAAAATGTGTGTTCTCTCCACTTACTATTATGGCCGCTGGCATGGATGCCAGGTGTTGTGGACTCCAGAGCAAAGGCAAACACAAAATGGTGTAAAAAGGTATTATAATAATAACAAAAGGCGTTCACAAAGCAGGAAAAACAAAGTGCAACAAAAGATCCCGCTGACATACGCTCACCGGGGAATAAAAAGTTACAAACCAAAGTACAAAATAGACAAATATGATAACACAGGAATGTTAATAAAGCAGCAGGGAATAAAGGCAATAAAGGAATTCTAGCAACGTGGCAGGAGGAAAACAAAGCGTACACGATGCTGGCGAGGTTGGATCACAATTTGGGAATGACTGACTTGGCAGTAAAGCTTAGGAAGGCCTTAATTACTAATTGGATGCAACTGCACTGGCCAGATGAGCAAGAGAGAGGCTTGCTTTGTAGGGCTAAAACAAGACAGTAGAGGGCAGCAGACAAGCAGAGTGCAAATCATGACACTTATAGCATACACTGGCACTTCTGATGGTGTCTTGATCATGTCATAACTCTCCAGCAAGGGTTGAGTGCGTGACTTGCAATTCTCTACCAAAACGCTACCGGCAGTGTTGAACTAAGAGTGATCAACTACAACTCTAATTCACTAGCTACATCCCCCACCAAATCGTGCTTTGACTTTTATGCTGTTATTTTATCACGGTTTCTCAATATATACTACTTAAGTAATTGCTGTTTTGTGGTTGACTACAGCTTATTACTACTAGTAAAATATATGCATGTTTAAGCTACTTTTGTCTATTTTTGGCCTAAGTTAAGCCTTTTCACACATAAAAATGGCAAAATTAAATACAGTAAAATACAAATAAAAGTCGTTCAGAAAATGCATTGAAAGACATGACATATGCAGTTTACAGATGACGGGTGATTGATTCAGACCACTGCACAAAGATTTCCCACCGTCCTTCCACTCTTTCAAAATGCGTCTTAACTCACTTTTAGTAATCTCTACAATATTCTTAGATGTTTTCTCATGCTTCGTGCATGCTAATAATTTGCTGATACATCAGCATCTTTTTCACAACCACTGTATGTGTCTTTGGATGTGATTGTTTAGAAAATGAGAAAATATTTTCTATCAGTTTGAGCAGGGGTGTCCAAACTTTTCATGGTGAAAGTTATACAGTATATATTTCACAACTTTGCTCAAATTTTATTTCGTACTATTATGACTTTATTGCCATGATACTATAACTTTTTCCTAATGTTCCTAATTTTACAAACAAACACAACATTGTTTCTTATTATATTACAGCTTGTTTGCATTAACAATATGCAATATTTTATTATGCATTTTAATTTAACTAAGTAAATATATACATTTCAATGTAATAATTTAATTTAATGTAATATTTAAACTCTAAAATTTCATTATTTTTCCTGATAATATGAGTTGTTAGGATGTGGTTTTGTTGCCTAATATTTTGACTTTATTCTCATAATATTACACTTTTTTTTTTTCTTTTTTGCTTGTTTTTTTTAATTGTCCATCTATTTAAACTTGAAAATGTACTCTTAATTTTGACCTTTTCCCATAATATTTTGACTATCATTTTTATGTTTAATTCTTATTATTCTAATCTTTCCCTCAAATTACGACTTCATTGTTAGTTTTTGTTTCATTGTTTTGTTTGCTTACCATAAAATGTCTTCATACATTGTCTTTTTTCTTTTATATTTCAACTTTATACTACTCAAATGACGTTATTTTTCCTCATAATATTACGTTAATATGACTTTTTCTCATTAGATTAATTTTTTTTAAATAATTTTCCTGTTTTTTTTGTTGATTTTTTAGTTTTTTGGTTAAATTATATTTTTAGAATGTGTCACGGGGTAATACAAAGCAAATGGCCTCCTTACCGTACTACGGACACAGCTGAGTTAGGATCAGATCAGTTGTTGCCGGCTGAAACTGGAGACTCATTCCTACTTGCTTAGTTAGATCCAGGTGCTGACCTTGTTGTGGCCATGCAGTGCATATTTTCAAGGCACTCCCAGGCTATTTCAGACATTCGATTAGGTCAACTGTATTATTTTCTCCTGTGAAGCTATTTGTTCGGCGGATGGTGCAAACAAACCTCATTTGTCTTGTGTGCTAAGCAGTATGATTGCTTTTGCCATCCTTAATAGTCTGGCTCTAGCCATTTTGTGCATACCCGGGGGATTTGAGTCAAGCCAAAGTAAAGAACATGATTCAACCTGACCGCTTCCGCTGCCTATTTAGTTCTGCAGCGTCCCAAGAGTAAATGAAAATTGACAAAGATGGACTCGGCTGCCGGCTGGCTCGGCGTTGAGTGCGCTTCTGCAGGTTGCACTTTTTTATTTTTTTTTGCTCATAGTTCTCTGAGGCGATGGTGCCAATGCTACCAGCGTGAAGCAGCAAACTGGAATTGTACCTGACAGAAACTTGATGAACTGGAATTGCTATCTTGTTGACGTGAGCATTGGTTGAGGCTGGACCGTCCGGGGGAAAAGAAATAAAACACTGGTGAATAGAGAATGATCTGATGTATGCATTCCTCAGGAAAATTAGAAACATGTCTTAAGAAAAGACAACCGGACACAAATTAAACCTGGAATAGAATTACGCAAAGTGCAAATCTCTGTCCAGGCTCCTCCTGATTTTTTGCTTGTTTGCCTGCTTTGTTTTTTGTTTGTCCATCGTTTGTAACAGCAGTGAGAGGGCTACTTCCTGGTTCATGGGTTGGAGATGCCACGAAGGGACGGTTTAATTTATGCCTTAGTCACTCAAAGCAATGAAACTATAGCACTACATCGGCACCTTTAACCGTAGCCTCACTAACAATTAACGTGCTCTTCCTTTGTAACTTGCACCACTTTTAAAAAATCCCTAACAAAAAAACACACACATTGTCATTCAGATGAATGCACTCCGTAAGAAAGTAAGTCCTTTTTCATGACCCCGCAAACAAAGAAGTAAGACAAATGGAGTCATACTGTTGAGGTGACTGATCTAGGCACTCAGCAGTATTTCCAGTGAGGGTCTGTGTGGTGTGAATAGAAAAATGAAGCATGAAAGTGGCTAACGGGAACCGACACCCAAATAACCCTGGCGTTACCGTAGTTCATCCATCTCTGGTTGACCACACACAGTCTAGGCAGCAGCACCTCATTATCCAGCTGCAGTATCAGACTGGCTGTCTCTTGCCGCCTTACATGATGCATATCTCTGTTAACACACTTCTAATAACAACGTGGTCACTGACGGGAGGGAATGCAGTAAGAGTACATCCTGCCCGGGAGGCCACGCCGATGACAAGGCCAGACATTCTGATGTAAGCTGGGTAGAGGAGGGGATAAATATTCCAGACTCACTAAGAAAACATGACATTTTTAGATCATGCATGCAGGTAGCGCAAATATTTTCTGCCATTTCCCTGCAGGTAGAATCTTACCTGGCTCTTAGCAGAGTCGACACAGGCAAAACAAACCAGCAGCTGGAAGCCACAAAAAAGTCAATGTTTGAAGCAAACTGCTTTTAATGTGTTGTTATCCGATTTAAAGCAGAATAAGTAATGTTGTTAATACGGTGCGAGTGCAGCATTTAAAGCCCGAGCTTGTGAATCCCTGCCCCGGCAGTAAATCACATCAGACGCAAGCAACCGGTCTCTTCAGCGCCTTTACAAAGCTGACACTTTGATGCTATGACTATTTACGCTAAATTTGAGATAAATCTGATATGACAGAATCTCATAAAACCCCCCTTTTCCTGCTGTCTGAAAGTTTTATTTGGACACTTTTTCAATTTTCTCTTACAGCTGGAAACTGTCGAGGCCTGAGGGGTTTTGCTCCGCGGTTTACTCGGCTATTTTTATAATTGGACTCTCTCAACAATGTCCACAGCTCATTTCTACAGATGCCAAACTTTGACATGGGCTTGCTTTTCTTTGGGCAATCAAGTATCCAGTAGTTGCGTTCTTTTGCTTTTGTTCAATGTTTTTTCTTCCCTTTATGCTGTTGAAAGAAATGCAAATAAGGCAACTATAACAAAACAAGGTAAGTCCCAACTGGTGATTGCTAAAGCATTCTCCAAAGTAGCAACTTTTGAAACTGCTGCGCTCCCGTTTCTCTGCAGCTGTCAGTTTAAGTGTCAGAGAAGAGAGGATTGAAGTAATTGTATGAAATCTGCTGGTCGCTGACAAGATAACCATATCCATCAATAACACTGGTATTCTTTTTAAGTTCAAATTGGTCCCACCACCCCATCTTTCCCTTTAACTGCTGTGTCATTGGCTTCCCGTTTAGGGAAACAACTCTTCGGACGGAATTAAACCCGCCTTCTGTTAACTGTAGCCACTGTCACCTCCTCTAACTTCCGTACATTTTGGTGCACTTCCATCGCTTCCTGTTCCACTTCTGTTCCTGCAGCAGCCTGTTTAGCTGCCAACTGCATCTCCATCTCCTTTTCACATCATTATTCTTTGTCAACTTTGCGTTTTTTCTTTTGAACTGCAGCAGCCGCTTTGGGCATCAAAGAAAAGGGGTTTTAATTAATTGTTCCAGTGCAGCGTCATTTAACTGCTACCTCGGCAAACCTTGTGATCTTCCTTCCATCCATTTTCGATGCCGCTTATCCTCATTAGGGTTGCAGGGATGCTGGAGCCTATCCCCGCCGACTTTGGGCGGGAGGCAGGGTACACCCTGAACTGGTCGCCAGTTACTTGCAGGGCAGACAACCAGTCACACTTACATTCACACTCTAATGGACAATTTAGAGTCGCCAATTAACCTAACATGCATGTTTTTGGAATGTGGGAGGAAACCGGAGTACCCGGAGAAAACCCACACACGCACGGGGAGAACATGCAAACTCCACACAGAGATGCCCAATGGAGATTCGAACCCTGAACCTCTTGAGTGTGAGGCCAACATGCTACCCCTCGTGCCCATATAGGTGGCAAACTATCACTGAATTGCGCCTTCTGCTACATAATAGAATTCCTGTTAAAATGTATTCATCTTGCAAACTTTCCACTTAACCTGTTTGACTGCACATTTCTGCGGCAAAGTAACTGAGATTTAATTTACAGTATGCGCCTTCGGCCGAGTCGCAGTGATTTTAATGAAATCACTCACATATCTTTTACTTCAGGATGTGTTAACTATCTAGCGTAACCTTGAAATTTCCCCCTACTTCTGGAAACTGTCATACTTGCTTGACATGCCTGTCGCCGCTGTGCATGTCAGCGATGTACGACTGCAGGCAATGGTTTACATTCAAGCATGACATGAAAAGCTTCTAAATGGGGTCAAAGGTGACTCACTGGCTGAGGTCAAATTCTACGAGGTACTGGAGGGGATGAAACACAATGACATGAGGAGCGTGTGTGTTCATTAACAGTGACAGTTGCGTAGCAGACAAAATGTACAGGGACAGCTGCGACGGTTGCAATGTACCTATGGGCCTCCATCCCTCTTTGGGTGCACAAACAACCTAAAAGAGCTCTTTGGTTATTTTTAGGCACCCCATCATCCCCCTGATTCATCTAGCTCATCTGCAAAAATAACTTGTGTTTCAAACCTGCCTTTGATATAACCTCGCTCACTTTGATGTGCCCCGCTGCTCGTTCTTTCTGCGTGGGTGTCCTCTCAATCATCCCCGCTTCTTCATAGCTGCAGCGTAACAGCGATCACATCATGACCGGGCTTGATGCGTATCAGGAGAATGTATCTGTGAAAGTATGTATCGGACATCCCCAGGCCTTGTGTCGCTCACCGCTTACTTCATATTCGAGTTCTTTTTTACAGACAGATTTGCACCCCTGAAACGAAACCAAAAAAGACGCCTTTTTCATTGAGCATCTGTGCATTTTTTATGGCAGGTCTCAGGATATGCAGGTGTACCTAACAATGTGGCCAGTCTCAGGCCTAATGTCACTCACTAGCCACTTCATTAGTGCTCTCTCTAAATATCAGTATTTACACTAACATATATAGTAATAGTAACTGACACTGTCGTGGAGGTATTCATGTAACGATATATTCCTCACTGTGCTTATACAGCATTATACTGTACTTATAGCATTATAGCGGTCTCTAAAATGTTGTTTCCTTAGGGAATGGAAAATTAGGACATACTTATAAATTAAGACTCAAACTCCACGTGTACATAATATCGTGGCCAATTGTTTTAAATATGCGTTTTGTACATTTAATGTGGTTTGTTTTATACAAGAACAACACAACTGTATTCGATGCAATAGTGAAATGCTTATTTTTGCCACTAGAGGGCGACCAAGCTTTTCTCCTTGCTGTTCAGTCCAACCAGCGCCTATTTTTTGCATTATTTGTAATCAGGCTGACGCATAATGGGGAAAGCAAATGTAAACATTACAACCCTCATAATGCAAATATCCCCATATTTGAATATCAGTTTTAGGCGCATCTCTGTGAACTTAGACTTTCCTGCTGGAGCGACCAATGGGTTTGCGAGGGGGCGTGGCCCAGCTGCACTCTAATCCAAGACGGAGCAGGAATCTGAAGTTTCGCTCATCAGTGTGCATCCGCTGCAGGAGAATGGTGCACCTCTACGCCGGTGGGTGTGCGTCGCTGTCCAACTCTGCAACTTTGACGCCTGGATATAGTTGGTTTGTGTGCATGCGTGTTTGTGTGTGAGTGTGCACAAAGTTAAACAGCGTCTCCTCTACAGCGCAAATGGCTTGGCTGTCTCCTCCTCGCGCGTGTGGCGCCGCTTGTTTTGCCCTAGTCCTCATCTTGACAACAAGTGATGCACAGTTTTTGGACCACCTCCACGGACTATCCTATGGCCTGAGGTCGGAGCTGTCAGAGGATACGGTGCTGGTGGCCAACAATGGCATCCAGGTGCCTTTTGGAAGATCTGCCTTCATAGATCCCATCAATGACCTGGTCATTCAAGTTCAGCCGGGTGATAGGTGCACCATCACAGTCCTGGAAAACGACCCATTATCCCAAAGGCCAGGAACTTTAACCCCTAAAAAGTTTCCTTGTGAATTTGGACCTAATGATGTGAAGTATTCCCACTTTGGCTCCAGAAGTCCAGCGAGGGACAGAGTGAAACTGCAGCTCAGGTATGACACCCAAACGGACACTATCATCATACCGTTCATGATGGAGGTGGAGGTCATGTTCAGTCAGCTGGAAGTGGTCACCAAAAATATGCCACTCGCGGTAGAGAAGCTGCAAGGCACAAGTAATCCCATTGACAGGCGTGTTCTAGAATTTACATTTGACAGACAGACACAGCAGTGCAAAATTGCCTCACTGTCCCGTGGCGGCGTGCTGCCCCGGTATGGAGCCCTGGTGGACGAGAGCAGCCTGGGAACAGGGCTGGTGGACTGTGATGAATTTATAAAGCTGAACGTCCGGTATGAGCACACGTTTGCTTTGAAGTCACCGAACAGAGATTACATTCCCATGGTGGTGGAGCTGCATGACAAGGAGGGCAACTTGCTCAAGCAGGAGTTTTTCCAAATCTTGGTGAGGATAAAACAAGGGGAGGAGAACACACCGCCCAAGCCCAGCTTCGTGGCCATGATGATGATGGAGGTGGACCAGTTTGTTATGACCGCTTTAACCACGGACATGCTGGCGGCAGAGGACGCCGAGACTAATCCTGATGAATTAATTTTCAACATCACGTCCCCGCTTCGCTATGATGAAGGCTACATAGTCAGCACAGATGACAGGAACTTACCAATAACCTCCTTTTACCAAGGAGACATTAAAGACTTTAAAATCGCTTACAAACCCCCTGCTGTGGACTCAGACAGTGAGCGGATCTTTCAGATTGAGTTTGAAGTTGTGGACACAGAAGGGGCCGTGTCGGACCCTTTTGCTTTCATGATTGTCGTTAAACCCATGAATACGTTGGCTCCCGTGGTGACCAAAAACACCGGCCAGCTGCTGTACGAGGGCCAGTCTAGGCCTCTATCCAGTTCTCAAAATCTGGAAATCAGTGACGAGGACAATTTAGACAAAGTCCGAATCAGTGTGATTGATGGCCTGAAGCACGGGGACTTAACCATGCTCGGCTCCGGGAGGAAATTTTTCACGCCATCCGACCTCACCGACGGACGAGTCGTCTACCGGCACGACGGCAGCGACACTTACAGTGACAATATCATTTTTAGGATGACGGATGGCGCACATGAGGTGGAGTTCCTGTTTCCCATCACGGTGGTGCCGACTGACGACGAACCTCCGATAGTCAATGCTAACACGGGCTTGGTCCTGTTCAAACATCAAATGATACCGATTTCCTCTCTCATGCTCAGTGCGGCAGACATCGACTCAGAGGATTCTACCATCAAATTCACAATCGAGTCTCCCTTTTCCAACATGGGGCAGGTGCTCCTGCGCCAGGCCGAGGCCCCAGAGGACCCGTCTACGTGGAAGTTTAACACAGAGGAGGAAATGTACGAGAAAGATGTGACCGAGTGGCTGCAGCAGGACATCACTGACGGCAAACTCTTTTACAAGCATGTCGGGTCCCACAGCACGAGCACCGTAATGGATCAGATCAAGTTTCGAGTCCAAGATGACAACGACCCTCCGAACCAATCAGAGGAGAGCTCATTTATCATCAAAATCCTCCCCGTCGATGACCTTCCCCCCGAGCTGCACCCAGACGCCACGTTGCAAATGACCGTTCACGAATATCAGCTCACTCACTTCCGAAAGAAATTTCTGCGCTACACTGATCTGGACTCAGAGGATCGGGATCTTAAATATACCATCACTCAGCCTCCCACTGACACCGATGAAAATAGTCCAGTTGTCCTGGGGACTCTGGTTCTGACTGAAAACCCAAATGTCCAAATCAGAACTTTCACTCAGGCCCAGATTAACCATCACAAAATAGCATATAAACCCCCGGATCTGGAGCTGGGAATCACCACTCATGTTGTGCAGTTCAAATTTACAGTGGAGGATTTGTCTGGCAATAGTGCAGACGGAGTTTTTAGTGTACTTCTAAAACCAGTGGACAACAAGCCGCCTCAGATTACCAATTCTGGATTTACTGTGTTTGAACGGGGTGCACATACCATCACGAGTGCTGAGTTGTACACTTTCGACTCAGACACAGACAGCAAGCTGATCTCGTTTACTGTTTCTCAGCCTCCCCTGCACGGACATGTCCAGTTCATGTTCACACACATGACAAAAGGAGACACTTTTAGCCTGGAGGACATTGACAGCCAGCGGATTTCCTACATACACAACGGAGATGAATCAACAGTAGATTCAATACAAATAGATGTCAGCGACGGCGTCCATGTGGTCCCAATTAACATCAAGATTAACGTGAAGCCGATTGATGACGAGACCCCCACTCTTAGTCTCCCTTTGGGCACAATTGGCTCCTTTATTGATGTGCTTGAGAACGGAGCGACCGAAATAACCAGTCATGTAATTCAGGGAAAAGACGAGGACACAGATGACCTGCGTTTGACCTTTATCGTGGAGGACCCCCCGTCATTGGGTGAGATTCTGGTCCGAGGGGTCCCGTCGGCCATGTTCACCCAAGCTGATATTATCAACGGCCATGTGGTGTACGCTCACACCAGCGGGGAGTTAGGTTTTACCACCAAAGAAGACATTTTTAATCTCACTCTCACTGACATGTCTGACGAGTGGACCGTGGGAGGCAATAAGATCACCGGTGTCAGAGTGCATGTAAATATTCTACCGCTGGATAGTCAGGCACCACGGGTCTTTGTGGGCTCACTATTTTCTGTCATCGAGGGTGAGAAGAACGCCATCCAGACTCGTCATATAAGTGCTGATGATGTTGACACCCTCATCGAGGACCTGCTTTGCACCATCATTGTGCAGCCAACTTCAGGCTATGTGGAAAATATCTCCCCAGCACCAGGCTCAGAGAAATCCAGGTCTGGGATGGCTGTTAGCGCCTTCACCATTAAGGACATTCACCAGAATCACATCTACTATGTTCAAAGCATCCACAAAAGGGTGGAGCCTGTGGAGGACAGGTTTACCTTCCGATGCTCTGATGGCATCAATTTCTCAGAGAGGCACTTTTTCCCCATCTCCATAATCCCCTCTAACGACGAAAAGCCAGAGATTTACATGAGAGAATTTGTTGTCATGGAAGGCATGAACCTCGTCATCGACACACCTATTTTGAACGGCGCTGATGAAGACGTCCCCACTGATCAGCTCACCTTCATCATCACCAGACCCCCAAGACATGGATTTATTATCAATCAGCTCACCACGGGCACCGTCCCCATCTCCAACTTCACCTTAGATCACATCAGCGAGGCCTCCAGCATTGTGTACGAGCACGACGACTCAGAGACTACCGAGGACAGCTTTGATGTCCTTCTCACAGACGGAAAGTTCAGCGTTCAGAAGACAGCCATTGTCATGATTATTCCCGTGGATGACGAAACACCAAGGATGGCCATCAATGATGGCCTGGAAATTGAAGTAGGAGATGTGAAAGTCATCAACGGCAACATTTTGAGAGCCACTGACATTGACTCTGAGGACAGCACACTGACCTACATTGTTCGCTATGGGCCCAGTCAGGGGTACATGCAGAAAACAATGCCAGATGGGATGCTGCAGAACATATCAGTGGGGATGAATTTCACACAGAACGAGCTGGACCAAGGTTTTATCATCTACGTCCATAACGGGCAAGAGGGCATTCGTGATCTCATCAAGTTTGATGTGACGGACGGCTTCAACCCTTTGATTGATAGGTACTTTTACGTCACAGTGGGCGGAATTGACATGGTCTACCCGTACGTAGTAAGTAAAGGTGTCTCCCTGAAAGAGGGCGGCAGGGTGACCCTCACAACGGACCTGCTCAGTACCAGCGACCATAACAGCCCGGATGAGCACTTAGTGTTCACAATCACCCGAGCACCGGTGAGAGGCCACCTGGAGTGCACCGACACGCCCGGCATGCCTATCTCGTCTTTCACACAGCTACAGCTGGCTGGAAACAAAATCTACTACATCCACACTGCCGATGACGAAGTCAAAATGGACAGCTTTGAGTTTGAGGTCACAGACGGCTACAACCCCGTGTTCCGCACTTTCCGCATATCCATCACCGACGTGGACAACAAAAAGCCTGTGGTGACGGTGCACGGTCTGGTAGTCACGGAGGGCGAGAACAAGCTCATCACACCGTTTGAGCTGACAGCAGAGGACAGAGACACCGCCACCCGTCTCTTGAAGTTCACCATCACCCAAATCCCTGTCCACGGTCGCCTGCTCTTCAACAACAGCCAGCCTGTCACGTCCTTCACCAAGCAGGACCTGAACGAGAACATGATCAGTTACAAGCATGACGGCACAGAGAGTGCTGAGGACAGCTTCTCCTTCACGGTCACAGACGGCACCCACACTGACTTCTACATATTTCCTGACACTGTGTTTGAGACCCGGAAACCCCAGGTCATGAAGATCAGCATCCTTCCTTTGGATAATGGAGTCCCGCAGGTGGTGGTGAATAAAGGTGCTCCGACTCTGCGGGTTCTCGAGGGCGGCAACTTGGGGTTTGTGATAACCAGCAAATCCCTGAAAGCAGAAGATGGGGACAGCACACAGGATACTGTGATGTTTCGGATTACGGGACCACCGCAGCATGGCTACCTGATCCACCATGGCAAAGGAAATGCCACCATCAACACTTTCACACAAGGTAAGAATTGCTTTGCATGTCTGTCAGATTCCTTACTGCTCGGGTTGTATCAGTACAGCATAATCACATTTCGGTACTTACCTTTGTTTCAAGGTCACAGTTCAGTTTATTTAAAACTGCAGAACTTTTGTGTAAACACTTTCAATGAGTTTTAAAATTAAATAAATTGTTAAATGCTAGCCGATATTTCACTAATAAATACAAATAAATATGTCAAATAAAAATACAAAAATAGAAAATAATATTTAATAGTTTGCAAGTTTTTTTAGGAAGGAGTAACAATTTGGACAAGTACAGGGGTTTCTAAACAGGAGAGTAACAATGGAAGAGGGTTTTCAAGCTCTGGCTTCTCCTTGGCACTATTGCTGGCTATGACTTCTGCTAGCCAAAGGCTAGGCGCTTTGCAGAGTAGACGTGTTACACTTCCTGTCCTTTCTTAATGTGTATTGTGTGGGAACTTGGTATACCTGTGTACCCTACCAAATGTTCCACACCGGAAAAATCCGATTATGAATACATGTGCCATTACACCTCTATTTTACTGCAGGTGTTTATTTCTTTGATGTGTTCTTCCTTGGTGGCCTCAATATATATATTTTTTGTTTTCACTCAAGAGACCCGCCTATTAAGAGCAATGAAATATGCCAGCACCTCGGGCTGCCGCTGTTTCAAAGCTAATGCATTACACTTAAGGGGAAGCACTTAAGGTGATTTGTACCTTACTGCGGTCATATTTTGTCTGGAGCAGACGAAAGCATCTCAAGTGTCGAGATATATAACATGCAAATATGTCAAAGAGAGAGTGGAGGTCACAGCGGTGGTTTCCTTTTTTTTTTTCCAAGAGCAGAATATTACAATACTTTTCAAGCAGGCTTCTAACCATGCTGCTTACCACAGCAGCTGTTATTCACAGAGCCAAAGCGTCATCCCCAAGCGGCCTGTTCAATATTTCAAGAGTAAACAGACAGTAAATAAAGACACTATCTCCTGGGCTTTTGAAAACGCAGCAATGCGTTCCTGTGCATCGATCTCTTTGAAGGAAACGCTTGGGCATCAAATATTGAAGACAGAGTTGAGAGTAAACCTTGTATTGGTGCAGAGTCATACATATGAAGTTGACAGTCTAGCCTCTGTAGCAAACGCGCTGTGACGATGGATCCCCAGGAATATCTCTATATCTATTAGTATATATTTTGGGTTTACTTAGGAGTCAAAAACATCCTTTCCCTCTTTGCTTTGCACAATGAGCTTGTGGCCCAAATAGCAACGATGTGCAAGATATTACTTGATGATTGATATTCACTTCATTACTTTTTCAGCGGACATTGAAGACATGAACATATGCTACGTTCTGCATGAGGGGGCCGACGCAACGAAGGACATTTTCCACTTCTCCATTGAAGACTATGGTGAGTGACCTTCTCTTCTGGAGTTAAAATGCATATGAGGTTGATTTTGGAGGCTCAGATGTTTACATTAGCTCATAGTGCAGAGTTGTTCTGTATAAGATTTACATCTTCAGCTCACTACAGCTCAATACACCAATTTGAGCAAGACTGGTTGAAAAACATGGCCGTGCTCAAGCACAGTGCGGACTGGGTCTTAAGCTAATTGTCCATGTCTTTGATCATTTCTTGAGTGATTATACAATTTTGAGGATATCTGTATTTCATGAATGCCAGCATGTCCTCCAGCCCATTTTGACCCCTACCCACCGGGGGCGGCGTAAATGCTGTGAAAAACCCCATGAGGTACAACACCATGCGAATAAACACAACAGTACTTCATGACAAGCATACTTTGCAAACAGCCATGCTTCATTACAGCTGTTAGAGCTCTTCACTCTCGCCATCATACCGAGCACTTGTGACATAAAAAGCCATTCCACTCTGATGTATTGCCAAGTGTATTTACTGAGATGCCCGGTGAACAAGAAGTGAGGAGGAGGGTGGGGAGATATTTTCCACGGCCGATAATGACAGTGTGGAGCTGCTCCTCCTCCTCCAACACCGGAGGCTCTGTCTGCAGATGCAGGAAGTCACCAGCGTTGCCTAAATCTTATTAAGAAAAAAAAAAACCTGAATCATAATCTGCAGTTTTCATGTGTCATTTGACTAAACCTATCTTTACCTATGTTAGTTACAGTGGTTATTTTAACACTTGGCTGACAGTGAAAATTGTACTTACAGTAAAAAATGCCCGAACAGTTAATAATGGTGGACAGGTGTCCCACATGTGATTGATTACAGCCTTTGAGGTTTGCTATATTGCCAAATTCACGTTGAAATACGGCTGGGGAAAGTGAAAAGAGTAAATTCTGTGCAGCATGTGAATATACAGTTGCAGCCAAGCAAACAAGATGAAGTGACAGAAAGAGAAGAGGAGAAATCAATAAGTGAATCTGAGAGCTATTTTTATTCAGCACCACATGCACCATATTGGCAAGTTTGGTAACCTGTCTGTCATTCAATTCTGGAGATGAGAAAGGGCACACAGGGGCCCACCGAGGTGTATGTGGGAATGAGGGGCCCTATTAGAGAAGACCTTTGTGTGGTGAAGCGTAGCAGAAAGGACACTTCGTCAGGCACGTTGCTTCCGCTAATCGGCAACACCGACATTGTTGCCTTGGACCATTCACTGAGATGCCTTTTATTGGCTTATCTGCTAACTGTTTGGATAATCACAGCATCATTGCTTGGGCTTACTAAACCCATTCTGATTGTGGACAGGAGCTGGACCTAAAAGTGTAAGTGATTGCTTTACTACATACTTACAGTCACTTGTGGCAACCCGTTCTAGCATACATGTAATACGGGTATCCTCAAAGCTGCGTACATTAGATCCCCACTCTTTGCTTGGGTTACGTTCCGGGACCAACAGCAA
>QODF01000102.1:1359365-1377423 GCA_024372805.1 Oostethus manadensis
CTAACATGCATGTTTTTGGAATGTGGGAGGAAACCGGAGTACCCGGAGAAAACCCACGCACGCACGGGGAGAACATGCAAACTCCACACAGAGATGCCCAACGGAGATTTGAACCCAGGTCTTCCAGATCTCCTGACTGTGTGGCTAATGTGCTAACCACTCATCCACCGTACGGCCCAAAATTGTCAGTGAAGCAAAAATACATGAACATCTAAAACATGTGGGCTTTCTAAAAGTGGTACATGTATGCATTATACTGTATTTTACCTGCAAGATTGTCTCTCGTTTATCACTGTTAATTAGTTCCAGACCCGACCACGGCAAAGTAGGATTCAACATTAATCAATGGAATATTTTTGTATTTATTTGACATAAAAAACCTGTTTACAATCTTCTAAATACAGCCCTCAAGACTTGAACTAACACTATACACTTACACTCATATAGTCACCTTTACATTTGTGTTACCCTATATCACAGGTATCAAACACACCACACCATTTTATGTGGCCCCTAAATTTCTTGGTGCTTCATCTTAACACCCTAAAGTTATAGGCAACACTGTGGGGGTGCGTGTTTTGACACATTTTCACCCTTTTGTATGCAGCGGTTCAGAAATAGAAAGGTTATCTTACACACACTGCCACTGTTTATTAAACTGTTCAATTTAACAATGTTTATAATTGGGGGTTATACCTTAATGCATCATTCTGAGACATGTTTCTGTACAATTTATACAATGCTGAGATTTCAAATCTGAACCTTTATCTGTGAGGTAGATGTACTACACCACACACTCTAGTTACTTTATGCTAAAATGATTCCTTGATATGTTCATTAAAAATGACATATTTGAGACATCTTTCACAGGTATCTATCCATCAATATTCTATACAGCTTGTCCTCATTAGGGTCAAGGGGAAGCTGGAGCCTATCCCAACTGGTCTGCTGCCAAATTCAGGGAACATACACTACCGGTCAAATGTTTTAGAACAGTTTGAGTTATTTATTGAAATTCAAGTTGATGAGGTCCAATGAATAGCTTGAAATGGTACAAAGGTAAGTGGTGAAGGTTACCCAAAACTGAAAATAACGTATATTTCAGAACTCTACAAAAAGGCCCGTTTCAGTTACCACAAAATGGGTCAACAGCTTAAAGCTCTTCTGCAGAAATGGAGGTAGATCAACCGTTGGCAGTTGGTGGTACTAATTCCTACAAGTGTTCCAAGTTCTGGAGTACTTACTACCTCCTCTGTCTGCATAAAAGCAGAGTTTGGAACGCATTGTGGTACTATAACCTTGTGAACATCAGTTCTAAAGAAAGTAATTTGTTGCCAATTAATAAACTATAGAAGGGAGACAGACCTTCTTTAAATGTAAAAATGCAGGTTTCTCCTCCAGAGAAATTGGAGTGTTCTAAATCATTTGGCCGGTAGTGTACAAACAGCCATTCACACTCCCATTCACACCAATGGACAATTTAGAATTACCAATTAGCCCAACATGCATAATTATGGAACATGGGAAGCCGGAGTACCGGAGAAAGCCCACGCACGCACGGGGAGAACATGCAAACTCCACACAGAAATAAGACACAAATCTCCTGACTGTGCTGCCATAATGCTAACCAGTAGGCCCCTGTGCTGCCCCTTTGACAGGAATAATTGTTCAAATGTAATTTAAGCCAAAGAGATGTTTTAAGGGCAGGCTGAGGATTCTTTTTTATTCCCTCCTTTAATTTGTTTTTTTTTTGGCCTAGCCACCGTGCCCCCTTTTTTCCACACAGCCGCTGGTATTTGTCATGCCTGTCAAATATTTGACTACCCAGGACAGGAATTACACACGCATTAATGACTTTCACTGCCCAGGTTTATTTTTCCACCTGAGACCACTGTGATCTGCACATTCTCATTAATTTCTCAGGGTTGTGTTTGGCAAATCTCTGCTGAGTGTGTGCCTGTTTTTGTTCAAGTATCACAGCTGGATGTCGAGGTGATGAAAGCTTAAAGTTTAATAGCAATAAGAGGGTCTACCCTTGTGGTTTCTGGCTGCTGTTGTGTTTGTGTGCATGTTGGCTAACTTGGCAGGAGCCACTGGATGGAAGCTTTTCAGGGGAGGGCTTACCTGAACATACATACACAAGACAGAATCTTCATCTGCTCTGAGCCCATCAGTCAGCATCAGGAATGTAACTGTTGACAGACACACTATATGAAGTATATAAAGCTGTTTCTGCTTTTCTGTTATACTCACCAGCCACTTCATTAGGTACACAATGTGCTGCAATACAAGACCTGCATCACAAAATAATAATGTTGTAGAGTGGTTTATAACAATAATAATAATAATAATGATAGTAATAATTTACAGTGGACGAGTAGGAGCAGTTTCTAATATTTTGACCTTTTTTATTAAAAACTATTAATACAAATGAAAATAAATAGCAGCGTAGAAGCAATAATATATTTTTATTTAAAGTAATCTAGTAGTAGCTTTTTTGGTCATATTATATTAAAAATAACCATTACATTTAATTTCACATTTTTTAATTTGAATATAATATTATAAAATATTATTTTAATACATTTTAATTTAAGAATCTTTAAAAAAAATGAAAAGGTAATTTTAAGTAGTTATTATTACATAATTTATCCCATGTCAAATTCAAATAAAAAATATAGTTAAAATATGTTTAACAAAGAAAATAATGCAAATAAAAGAAAAATTATATGTTTTTTTAAAAAGTATTTAAAATACTAGAACATCGAATGTAAACAATTTAATAATTAGTAAAATAACAAATGATTCATATTATTAAATTGCTAATGTTACATAATTCATCCTATGTCAAATAAATAAAAGTCAAATAAATAATATTATGACATTCTCTTGCCAAATAAGCTAAAATAAGACTTAAGGTCAAACAAAGGGAATGTTAATCCTACTTCTCTAACAGAGGAAATGTAAAAATTGAAATTATAATCCTGTTATACTGTTAATGCATTCTTTGCATTGGATTGTGGGGGTGTACCTAATAAAGTGTCCCGTCTGTGTATTTCCATCTTTCCTGCTCATTCCTCAGGAACATCTGAGCCTAGTAAAGCTCACCATACAATTTTATCATTGCGTAATTGCTTGTGACACCTTATGGCGCACTTAAATCCGACCCCCCTCCTGTCTAAACCCAGGTTAGAGGGGATTATCTGTCTTGCTTTGGCGTGCCAGAGCACAACAGGATGAGGGGTGGGCAGGATTTTACATGCATTTGTGAGACTGTATAGACTCTGTGTGTGGTATTACACCACTACCACATTGTGCATCTTTGATGACGCTGCTGTTTCTTTGTGTGTTCTTATTAATTAAATATTCTCACCATTTTATCTAGGGGTTTTAACATTCTTCTGTCCTTGGGAACAATGATATGAATTATGGGAAAATGCTGTACAGTTGTGAAAATTACACGGTTTGGCGACCGTTTTCTGTGTTTTCTTATAAAACGTCTGGGAGATGATTAGAGAGCTATTCCTGGGTAACAGCTGCTTCACTTTAGAGATGAAAAAAGAGGTCTACAAGAAGGATTCAAGCTTGTTAGTTTTTTTAACACTGAAATTCCAGTGTCTCCTGATGATGTTGTGTCCTTTGTTGCTAAATTTGAGTTATACTTTTTCAACTCTTCTAGGGCACAGCTATACTTATTATCAAGCGTTACGTCTCTGCGCTTACAAGGTTGATGTAAAGTTGTTCTTCCTTTAAGAAGTTTCAGTAGAGCAGGTCTGTTTTGTCATGTAATACCACTATCTTCCTCAAAAGGCAGCTGTGAGTCACATTAGCAGATGGGCAATTTTTTGTAATTCAAATTTCTAATTGGAAGAAAGTGTTCCTCAAAGCAATCTTTATTTCTAGTAGAAATAACATTGTCACATAATTTAAATGTACCATTTAATATTTGAATGTTAAGTATTATTCAGCAATCAAATTAATTAATCATGATTAATCACCATTTGCAACTATGTCTATCCATCCATTTTCTATACCGCTTATCCTCATTAGGGGTGCGGGTATACTGGAGCCTATCCCAGCTGACTTTGGGCGGGAGGCGGGTTAGACCCGGGACTGGAAACTATGTCTAAAGTATGCCAATTTTTTTTACTAAATTGTATTGAAAAAAAGTTTATTTTTATATACGTGAATGTTTTATCACCTTCAAATTAACGGACAATTTAAATCAAGCTAAAAGATAGCACACGTATGAAACTCATATTTACCTAACAATAGTTTATTTAATAGCAGCATAACATTTGACTCACACTTTAACCGTGTTATTATGACCAATGAGCAATTGCATTCAAAGACACGCGTGACTTACGTTGAATTCATGTTTTGTTTTTTGTTTTCTATTCCCGAGCCTACTTAATGCAGCATATTGCACATAGTGTTTTTCTTTGTCATTCTAAGCCAATGTAGCCGCAACGGGGCACAAGCCAGTGTCTTATTGTGCCGGTCCCAACCCCGGATAAATACAGAGGGTTGTGTCAGGAAGGACATCCGACGTAAAACGTTGCCAAACCAGAACATGCGAATCAAACAAATGACTTCCATATCGGATCGGATGTGGCCCGGGTTAACAACGCCAGCCACCGGTGCTGTTCACCAACAGGGTGCCGGTGAAAACTGGATTACTGTTGGCCGAAGAAGGAGAGGAGGAAGGTGTGTCCGTAGGAGGAGAGAGAAGAGGAATGCTAAGAGTCTAGAACTAAGAGCTGGGACTTTGAATGTTGGAACTATGACAGGAAAAGGTAGATAATTAGTTGACATGATGCAGAGGAGGAAGGTAGACATAGTGTGTCTACCTTCTGGTCTACCAGGAGACCAGGTATAATGGTAGCAAGGCTAGAAGCTTAGGAGCAGAATTCAAGCTGTTCTATCATGGTGTAGATAGGAAGAGAAATGGAGTAGGGGTGATTTTGAAGGAGGAGTTTGCTAGCAACGTCCTGGAGGTAAAAAGAGTGTCAGATAGAGTGATGAGCCTGAAACTAGAAATCGAAGGTGTGATGTTCAATGTGGTTAGTGGGTATGCTCCACAGGTAGGATGTGAGATGGAGGAGAAAGAGAAATTCTGGTCAGACCTGGATGAAGTGATGCAGAACATCCCCAGAAGTGAGAGAGTTGTCATTGGTGCGGACTTCAATGGGCATGTTGGTGCAGGAAACAGAGATGATGAGGAGGTGATGGGCAAGTTTGGTATCCAGGAGAGGAACGCAGAAGGACAGATGGTGGTCGACTTTGCAAAAAGGATGGAAATGGCTGTAGTGAATACTTTCTTCCAGAAGAGACAGGAACATAGGGTGACCTACAAGAGTGGAGGTAGGAGCACACAGGTAGACTACATCTTGTGTAGAAGGTGTAACCTGAAGGAGGTCAGTGACTGCAAAGCAGTGGTAGGTGAGAGTGTAGCCAGACAGCATAGGATGGTGGTGTGTAGGTTGACTCTAGTGGTGAGAAGGATGAAGAGGGTAAAGGCAGAGCAGAGGACAAAATGGTGGAAGCTGAAAAAGGAGGAGTGTTGCGTGACATTTAGGAAGGAGTTGAAAAAGGCTATGGGTGGCCAGGAAGTCCTTCCAGATGACTGGACAACTACAGCTACTGTGATCAGGGAGACAGGTAGGAGAGTACTTGGTGTGTCATCTGGAAGGAAAGTAGATAAGGAGACTTGGTGGTGGAATGAGGAGGTGCAGGAGTGTATACAGAGTAAGAGGTTAGCTAAGAAGAAGTGGGACACTGAGAGGACTGAAGAGAGTAGACAGGAGTACAGAGAGATGCAGCGTAAGGTGAAAGTAAAGGTGGCAAAGGCCAAACAAGGGGCTTATGATGACTTGTATGCTAGGTTGGACAGCAAGGAGGGAGAGAAAGATCTATACAGGTTGGCAAGGCAGAGGGACAGAGATGGGAAGGACGTGCAGCAGGTTAGGGTGATGAAGGATAGGGATGGAAGGGTATTGACAGGTGCCAGTAGTGTCATGGGAAGATGGAAAGAGTACTTTGAAGAGTTGATGAATGAGGAAAATGAGAGAGAACAAAGAGTAGAAGAGGTGACTGTTGTGGACCAGGAAGTAGCAAAGATTAGTAAGGAAGAAGTGAGGAGGGCATTGAAGAGGATGAAGAATGGAAAGGCACTCGGTCCTGATGATATACCTGTGGAGGTATGGAAGTGTCTAGGAGAGGTGGCAATAGAGTTCCTGACCGGGTTGTTTAACAAGATCTTAGATAATGAGAAGATGCCTAAGGAATGGAGGAGAAGTGTGCTGGTGCCCATTTTTAAGAACAAGGGAGATGTGCAGAGTTGTGGCAACTACAGAGGAATAAAGCTGATGAGCCATACAATGAAGTTATGGGAAAGAGTAGTTGAAGCTAGACTAAGGGCAAACGTGAGCATTTGTGAGCAGCAGTACGGTTTTATGCCAAAAAAGAGTACAACAGATGCAGTATTTGCTTTGAGGATGTTGATTGAGAAGTACAGGGAAGGTCAGAGGGAGCTGCATTGTGTTTTTGTAGATCTGGAGAAAGCTTATGACAGGGTGCCCAGAGAGGAACTGTGGTATTGTATGAGGAAGTCTGGAGTGGCAGAGAAGTATGTTAGAGCGGTGCAGGACATGTACGAGGACTGTAAGACAGTAGTGAGGTGTGCTGCAGGTGTGACAGAGGAGTTCCGAGTGAAGGTAGGACTACATCAGGGATCAGCTCTGAGCCCCTTCTTGTTTGCTATGGTGATGGACAGGCTGACGGACGAGGTTAGACAGGAATCTCCATGGACTATGATGTTTGCAGATGACATTGTGATATGTAGTGAGAGCAGGGAACAGGTGGAGGAGAAGCTTGAGGGGTGGAGGTTTGCCCTGGAAAGGAGAGGAATGAAGGTCAGCCGCAGCAAGACGGAGTACATGTGTGTAAATGAGAGGGACCCAAGTGGAAGAGTGAGGTTACAGGGAGAAGAGATAAAGAAAGTGGAGGATTTTAAGTACTTAGGGTCAACAGTCCAGAGCAATGGAGAGTGTGGAAAAGAGGTGAAGAAGCGTGTGCAGGCAGGCTGGAATGGGTGGAGAAAAGTGTCGGGTGTGATGTGTGATAGAAGAGTTTCAGCTAAAATGAAAGGAAAGGTGTACAAAACTGTGGTGAGACCAGCCATGTTGTTTGGTTTAGAGACAGTGCCGCTGAGGAAATGACAGAAGGCAGAGCTGGAGATAGCAGAGATGAAGATGCGGAAGTTCTCTTTGGGTGTGACCAGGATGGACAGGATCAGGAATTAGCACATCAGAGGGACAGCACATGTTAGTGGTTTTGGAGATGAAGTCAGAGAGGCCAGATTGAGATGGTTCAGTCATGTCCAGAGGAGAGATAGTGAATATATTGGTAGAAGGATGCTGAGTTTAGAATTGCCAGGCAGGAGGCCTAGAGGGAGACCAAAGAGGAGGTTTATGGATGTAGTGAAATAACATAACAGAGATGCGTGTCTTGCCATGATGCGTATGTGTTAATTACGCCAAAAAATTGGAGCATAACTGGCAACATGCCACTTTGTGTGTCTGTAGCTTTAATCCCACTGAGCTGTTTGTGGGACAGGAGAGCGCCAGCCTAAAGTCACATTTTAACAGCAACATCATGTTAGGTTAGCCTATTTGCTGAAAAAGAAATGAAACTAACAACTCCCATGTCTATAGATGACTGACAGATAATAGTCTGATTGTTGCATGTTGAGTTCCCTGCTTCCGTGAAACTGAGCTACTGTACCTCAGCGAGCTTCCTCAATGACGACGTCATGGGGTAAATCATGCATGACCCCCAAATAGGGGTCAGAGGAGGTATTTATAAGCTTCTTACATGTCATGTCTTCCCAATTCTGTGATCATGACTATTATTTTTTCCTTTGAAATCTGAATACGTTGGAGGTTGACCAGCATGCTTGAACTGATGCTATTCAATTATTTTAGCCTTGGTCCTGGTACCACATGTGAGTCTCAAGGCCTTTTTGAACCAACGTGACCTTTTTTTCACCAGCAGTAGCAGGGGAAATCCTACTCACTGTTTGTTAGCCTCTGTCTGGAACCGCCAAAGTCAGTGTGCCGAGGTTAAGTAAGCATTACAGAGTCCTCCAGGCCCAGGCTTGTTCCTTGTATGATGATACGTGTGGTCATACCCGCCTTAGGATATCGCTAGAGCAGAACTGAGGTTCCTCATGCGTCAACTTTGGAGCAAATTCCTCCCTTTTTGGAAGAAAAGCTCAGGTGAGGGGGTTGGGTCATGTGCTTCCTGGACAGCTCGGACTGTAGTTTTTTTATTTTTTTCCATGACAACGGGATGCAATAAGAATACATCAAACATGTTCAGGCAAACTGAAATCAGAAGACTAATGGAACAGTTGGGCAATATCATGGTTCAGTACTCTGGTACTGATGCACTAAAAAGTCCAAACACTTTGGTGTGGTTCACGTAGCATTCACTCTGGTAATTTTTTCATCAGACCCAAACTCTGTGCTGTAAATAATATATGCATAGAGTAAGGACATGATTGGGCAACTTTTGCAATCATGTTACGTATCATAACAAAAATATTCAGAATGAAAATGGCGTCTTTGTATATTGAAATATATATTTTGCTCCTTTACGCTATTACAGTTTTTCCAAAATATGTTCAGACAATGCATTCAAAGGCTTTATGCTATGTAGTATTCTACCCTGGTCCCTAGGTGTCAGTAATGTTATCGTAATGTTTGGTGAGGCACAGAAGCATCAGAGTTGATCGCCAGAACAATGGTCTTTGCAGGTTTGAATTATCTAGAAACAAACACAATAATAACATGATAATCGTAATAATAACACAGGCTACTTTTACAGGCGTAATCCACTCCAAGCTAAAATTCAACTCTGAGCTCCTGACATCACTTCCTGTGCTCCATATCTCTGGAACGTACTTATTTTAACGCACACAAGCACTTATTTGTCTTATTTGTCTTAAATGGCTTACATTGACGCTTTATATCTACTATATTGGGTAATACACGTGTGACTAGAGGGGTGCTATTTCATGTAAAGAGCTCTAATAATGTTAAAAAACGTACTTAAAGATCGTATACAGGTTTAACTATGAAAATATTCCATTTATAAATATGGAGTTCTACTCTGCATAAGTTCTCTTGTCACAGTTGCGCCTGGAACCAATTAAACATGCTAAACAAGGGATTACTGTAGTTAACAACTTAGACTTAATAAAAAGCATCTAAAAGGTACTTTTAAAGAGCACTGTCACAATCAGAGAGGCGGGGCGCAGGGCAGAGAGACAGTACTTCATTATTGAACTTTCTCTTACATAGTTGTCGTTTTTGCGTTCTTTTTGATGTCATTTTATTCGCACGTGTCTCGACCAGAGACCCGTCTCTCAAACAAATCATACTAGTACAGCAAACGCACCAGAACCAAAACAAACTGAGAAGTGTGAACCAGTTGCATTTTACGCAAGGAAAACAAAATGTGTTTCCATAAAAGCTTGTATGAGAGTGGCGCATGCACCGAGATAGAAAGCATTTCATTTTGGTGAGGGTCCGGATGAAGGTGCAGGTACAGGAATTCATAAATATGTCATCTCATAGTCTGACAAATTCAAAGTTCCCATGGGAGCTTTAATTAGTGTCTGGTTGAGAAAAGAGGCATTCCCGGCAAGCAGCAAGGAAGGGAATAGGAGTGTATGCTAAGTGCAATGAGAAGGCTTCACACAGGCTCCAAACAAGGGGCACTCTTATCTTATGAAAGGTGTTGATGACAACCTTTTGCGTTTCTCTGTGTAGAACTCCTCCTCCTGGGCCTTGTAGGCAGTGAACGGGAAGTTTAGAAGAGACATGGGAGGTGAAGGGAGTCAGAGGAGATGAAAGATATTGTTGATTGTGGTTTAGCTGGTGTGGAGCTGCTTCCTGTCACCTGTGGAGATGCAGTGAATGTGCTGATGGAGGATGAGATGGGTTGCGCAGGCCTACAGGGATCCTCATCCTCGTCTGTTTGATGACCCGCCTGCACGGCTTTCATTACCTGTAGGAAAAAAGTGCGTTTCCCATGTCTCTGCGTGTCACAGCCTGGAAGTGTTGGATATTTGAGGCGTCGAACAGAATTGTTATGGTGTTGGGGGAAAAAAGCTGCTCTCTCCACAAAAGATCCCTCATTAGATGACAAGTAGTGCACAAGTGAAATAAATAAAATAAAATAAATTATAAGTTTCTGGTTGCTTTTTACAGCAGATAGCAACGCATGTCACAGTAACGCTGTCTGTTTCCACACTTCTAGTTTTAACCTGCTCATTGTACCTGTGAATGTAAAATGTACTGAATAATGAGGAGCCACTAATGCTTCTTAGGATTTGTGTCTAATGCCACAAATGTTCGCAGAGTTTGGGAATAGTATCTGCACATTATACTGATTTTCAACATTTTATGATTTTCCCTATCCAAAGGAACAAAATGTCATAAGATCTTACATAAGCACAACAATTCACAAGATGATCTGATGTGACTTAACTAGGTAGCAGATTAATGTGACATAAATTGGGATTTCCAATTTAAAATATAGATAGATAGATAGATAGATAGATAGATAGATAGATAGATTGATGCTTTGTTCTGCTCCAAGGAAACTTCACATTTCGCATTGCAAATTTAATTCAAATAAAATAGCAGTAGTAATGGATTTTAAAACACATAAATCCTATTTATTTGAATACATTTTTATTGCCTGTGAATATTCTTATTCAACCGGGTCATTGTATTCTCAGGACATTCAATCGATCGCAACTGGACAACCTGAACAGTCCAGTTGCGATCGATAAAAAAACCTGACAATACATTTTTAATATTTTCAATTTATATACACTTCTGATCAAGATTTTTTACGATTTGAAACATTGCAAGAATTTAAGTTTTGTGTCGGATCCTAATAAAGAAAGCTCTAAGTACAGCTTCAAAATGCAAAAAGAAAAATATAAGTGAGAGAATTTTTTGAGGGGGAATTAAGCAGTTCTTTGCAAACATTAAACTGAAATCAGCTGATCAAAAGTTTAAGGCCATAACTAAACAAAGCATAAACCCGCCACAAAAATAGAAATAAAATGTTAAAAGGATTCAGTGAGTAGCTGCACCATTCTTGTTAATCACCTGAAAAATGGGTTTTGTTGATGCCAGTGTTTCCAGTAGGCTAGTAAGAATGTTGCTCCAGGTGGAGAAGATGGCTTCACAGAGGGCATCCACACATCTCTCTCTGATGTCCATTTTTGTAAACTTCCCTTCCCAATCCACATGTTTCCAATTGGACTTAAATTAGGGGAACACACAGGATGGTCCAAAAAGAGTGAGGTTATGTCTCTGGGAGAAGTCCTTTGTCAGGAGTGCATTGGGAACTGTGGAGTTGTCCTGTTGAAAAATTATTACCACACAAACAAGGGCCTTCAGTAATAGGGAATGCCCCTTGCAACAGCTCCGCATAGCCATCTGCAAGGCCTTGCAGAACCTCAAGTTCCATTGATCCATTGAAGGAAAAAGCACCCAGATCATGATGGCGACCCCTTCACTGTGCCGTGTGGAAAAAATCTCAGATGGGATCTACTTGTCAAACCAGTAAAGTTGGAAGCCATCTGGACCGTCTAGGTTTGATTTTCTCTCAACATAGACTAAAACATTCTTCCATCTTTTAGTGTTCCATGTTTGGTGCTCTCTGCTAATTCTGAACGGGCAATTTTGTTGCATTAAAGAAGATGATGCCTTTACAACTTTTTTGTTCTTAAAGGCCTTATTGGTTATTGGACACCACTTGGCACCAGTAACAATTTTCATTTGAGCCAAGAATCTTTCCGTGTCTTGACATACAGCCAATCAAATCATCCGGCTCCTTGACTTTTTTGTTCCACAACCCTCCGGATCTTTTAAGAGGTTTCAAAAGACTGGTGATGTCTTGTTGCGTGTAACCTCAGTAGCAATGGAACGTTGCGAGAGGCTGTGCTCATGCAGCTCAGCAATCCGGCCGCATTTCAAAAGAAAAGCTTTTTCGCCATTTCCATCATGAGATCATGATCATGATGTGACTACTTTACAGATAATGACAATGAATCCACATTTTTGCTAAGAATTGGACTTTTAAAGGCTGTGGTCTTGAAATTTTGATCAGCTGATGAACAGCCCATTTCACCTTAATAATATTAATTCTAAAAGTTAAAATAATGACCGTAGTTTTAGCTGCTACTGCTACTAACCACAGACGAGTGATCCTGTGAACACCAAAGTAGTTGGATTGCAAGGTTTACAGTATAGTGTGTGTAAAGCACCCAATGTGCGGTTTCAATCCTGCCTTGCACACTGCCACTTCCATATACAGTACTGAACATGTATCATCATTCACAGTGGCGCTGCCATAGTTCACTGTCTGACAGACCTTCTGGCTGACCTGTTCCTGTAAGACTTTTTTTTCTAAACAAGAATTATCACGTATTAAACTCGCAAGACACCCGTATTTCTTGGGTAATTTAAATTGAGATTTTCTTGTTCCACAAATTGGTTTTGTTAGATTACCACAAATGTAGATACTGTACATTTGTGTTTAAACGAAAGAATCCAATTCATTAATAAAACGATATCAATGATATTCCAGGACAGGAAATTATGCCTCAACAAAGAAATCTATGTTATACTGCCATATAAACTTATACATGTTATGTTATACAGTATATGTTCCTAGGTGTAGGTAAGAAAAACATACCAGTCCAGAGTTCATCTTGTCCCCCTTCCCCCTTTGAAGAATGTCTTGGAGCATGAAATCAAGTCCACCATGCCAGGGCTTATCCAGCTTTTGGGAGTGAAGAGTTAAATATTAGCTAGGGACGCAACTGTGAAGCAAAAAAAAAAGTGTTCAGGTTTGTATGAAAAAAGCCTCCATAACTCCCAGAGCAGTGCACCTGGAGCTGTTTTAATTAGCACATAATTGCCACGGAATACTAACGAGCTTATCAGTGGCCAATGAGCTGCGGGCTAGAAGGTTCTGTCAGTGGGGGGCTCGGTTCCACTCTCCAAACATTAAGTTTCCCTTTGGGGGGAGGTCGGTGCATTTCATTTGCAGCTAACTTCAGCGAGGGAGGGTGTTTGTGTGAGTGTGTGTGTGCGTGTGTGTGTGTGTGAGGTACAATTTCACAGATAAACCTGCAGACAATAATGCTTCAAAAACGTCTGCACGCCTCTCACGTTTAGCCTGCATCCACAGCAAGCTTTTGTTCTTGCCACATCCGATCCGGCTGCTTCCTTTCTTCTTTCCTCAAGTGGCCTCCGGTGTCCCAATGTGACGTTTAGTGTTTTTGTGCTTTTTAGCACAATTCGCACATTGAAATATCTTTAAATAGCTTAGAGAGCAATTTGAAAGTGATAGTTGTGTGTAAATAATCTTTTATTTTAAAACTAAAGAGCAGCTAATTGCCTTGTTATTTATTGACACTCATCACTTTGCCCTTTGAACAAGCAATATTTTTAAATGAAAGTCCCCACAAAAGGTCAACAGGCTGTCCACGCTCTCTTTGCTTGGGGGGGGGAAATGATCAAGAGAGATAGTACATTAACAGTATGGTGATAATTGTGGTTGTAATGTACACTGTTTTTGTTTAAATTGATTTGACAGGGACAATGCAGTCAGACATAGTTACACAGTTGAATCTGATGTGATGCATATAGAGTTTATAGCTCGTGCTAATTCTCAACTGCGGCCCCCGGTTGGCCTCTTCCACAGCATTGCAGTACAATATAAAATATGCCTTGCAATATAATAAAAAAAAAATCACAATATGAAATACACATCACAATTAAAAACGTACGCATATAGACATATACATACACATATGCAGTACATATACACTCACTCACTCTACACAGTAGTTGGAAATGAGTACAGTTTTGTTGTTTTTTAAACCAGGTTTTTGTTCTGCAGGTGAACATCTTAAACTCTCAGATGGATTTTATTTCTGGTGGCAGTGAGTTCCAGAGTTTACAGCTCTTATGTTATTTATACACAAACATTAATTTGAGAAAACACAAGTCACTAAAGCTTTGGAAGCTTAGTAATTTGTGTTTTTAAGGATGTGGCAGTGGTGTTACCTTTATCCATTATTTTTAACATTTTAGAATACCAAGAACAAATTGTTTGGTGGAAGTGGGAGCCGCTTGGGCCCAAACTGTCATGCAGTATGAGATGTGTGAAAATATCACCTATCAGAGCAGCCTGGTTAGATATGTCATGTCCGATTAATTTAAATCAATTTAGGTTACTTTGTATAGTTTTTGAGATTTCCTTGATATGTTTATTGAATTTAAGTTAGGGGTTGATTACCAATCCGATATATTTAAATTCTGTCACAGTTTGTATTTTTTTCATTTTGTAAATTTATATGGGAGCTTTGTTCTAGGTAGATTTTTTTTCATAGAGAAGCACGTAAACATCGTTTTTGAAAAATTGAGCACCAACTGATTTTTACAGAGCCACTGGCTGGTCTCAACCAAAGATGTGCATAGGGCATCAGCAGCCTGCTCTGGTGTCTTGGTGGGTGCATACAGAACTGCATCGTCCGCATACAGATGGCAAAAGTTGGCAACTCTTGCACAGATTGAGGGCAAATCATTGATAAAGATTGGTGTACAACTGTACTGCATCAGACTGATATTAACTTGGTAATCTAATCAATTATTATGTTTACTGTTCCATTGACCAGGGCTAGTCAGGCTGGTCAGATGTCATCCATGGGCTAGTTGGCTTGGTTTGTTGGTTGAATAGCCCTAGTCTAGGGACACCTACAGTTTGGTTCGAAACCTGACAGTACCCAACATTTTTGCAGGCGATTTTAAAAAAATGTTAGAGCACTCTTGTTATATTTAGGATCTTTGACTTAGATTTTTTTTTTTTGTAGGCTCTGAAAAACAGCAGAGCACGCTTTTCATATACAGCAGTGTGCAACCTTGGTTTTTGTCTTTTATCTGTTCCACAAGGTCAGATGAAAACTGAATAAAAATTTTTCACAGGTTACAAATTTACCTTTAATGAGTGGTCGGGTAAAGCTCTATACTTGCTCACGTGAACTTTATTGTAAACCTCACACACATTTGTCCGGCTTACTATTAGTTATGTGTCTGAGTTAAACCATTCCCTCTGCAACCTGTGTTAACTAAGGGACCTCGAATGCTGTTTTGTTTCTGACTTTATTTATCTCAGCTCTGGCTCTTGCAACTTTTTTGCAGCTGTCCATGATTTGTTTTAAAAAAAAATCACAAATTTCTCATACGCAGTGCACTTGATTGCCTCATCAGCGCACAGTGCAGTGCATGACAGGAGGGTGGAAGGAGACAGATACAGAGTTGTTCATTATTTTGTATGTGTTCTATGAGCAAATACAGTAAACCACCCACACAAATAATAAAGATAATTCCCTGGCCATAATTGGTCTACAGTGTCCTATTTCTAGAAACACTGTCCGTTTTCCTGAGAGACTTGGGCACTGTTTGGCAGGACCAAAACCAAGGTATATTTGAGCCAATAAAAAAAAAAAAAAACGCGACTGTTACAAAAACATGGGTATGCAAAGAGCAGGTTCCCCTGTGTAGGCTCTCGACTAACATTTTTGTTGTAGTTCCTTAAAAACAAAAGACTGTTCCTGTCATATAGACTACATGATCTTAGACGAGCATAAATGTATAGTTTGTGTTTTATTTCATGACTTCATGGGACTTTAGGACAGAGTCTTGCATTGACATTATACAAAATAAGAATTCTAATCAAGTACAAGTCTGGTCCTTCTGGGAGTATCTGAAAATGTGGCCCCCAGATATGTTAGCCCTGCCCTTGATAGAAAGTATAATTCAAAATGTATTTAGACTTGAAAGAAATTCATAGAAATCAAACTGAATGCATGGTGTTATCTGTAAATGCTTATGTGGCATACTGTTTTCATCACTCGTTGTTTGCTGCTTTAATAAACAAAAGAGATTAGCAACACACAACATTTGCTTTATTGTTCTGCATATAAAAGCCCACATCTCCCTACTCAGCATCACAAGGCTCAACTCCCCCAAGGCGTAATCCTGCATATAAATTCAAATGTATAAGCACGTACGGCCACCAGGTCTTTGATTAAACTTAAAATTCATATCTCCCTCCAAGACGCCGAGAGGTTGGTGTCTTTTTTTCCTGTAGCACCTCTCGTCTAACCATCCGTAGGTATTTGTCAACCTGCAGCGCGTACTAATCTTCAGTCAAATATTCCAACACGAAGACAAAAATGGCCCTTAATCCTGCTGAGACATTTCCTCCGTCTCATTTTAATGTATGCGAGCCGGCGTGCTTATCTTTACCATGCAGCTTTGTGTTCCAATCGAAGGCCTCCTTTCAACGCTGTGCAACAAAGAAGCGGGAGTCGTTTAACACTTCTTTTTTGAAACTACCTTTTAGGCGGCATTGTCACGTGAGAAATGTTGCTGAAACATTACAAATGAAAAAAGCAAGATTGGATGGAGAGCAGGCAGCCCTTATTAGTATGGAGCTCAGGCAGCTGCGGGCTGCGGTGCGGTTTTATATTCAACGGCTTCACATCGGCGCTTTCAGCAAACAGTCCGCCATTATTCGCTCTGACAAGAGAGCAAATACGCCGCGTTCAAGGGGTCAAGGAAAAGCAGGCCCCCCCCCCCGCTTCTTGTTCAAGTCCTTCCAAGCTGCTTCCTTATGTTGCTTTGTTTTGTTCACTTTTTCTCACTCCTCCCTCTTTGTACCTCCTTGTTATTTCACCGCGCCTGTGCTTCTCTTTTCAAACACCAACTTTAGACCATTACAGAGTGGAGCTCCATCAATTCATGGAGCAGTTCAGTCATTGCTGCTCCCCTTTTTTGTCTCTGTGAACTTGTTAGGCCAGACAGGAAGTAATTTCTTTTCTGTTTATCTTCTCAAAATAAGGCCCTTTCCTACTAGAGCAGTGGTGGGCAAAGTGCGACCAGTGGGCCTCATTCTGCTCAATGTGGGCCTATCAAAATGTAACTTCAGCAACCCCTGTGGTCAAACAGCATACATTCTTGATGGAGCTGAGTGGCAGAATACTTGCTATGTTTCTCAGGTTCTTGCATGCATGTAATTAAAATCCCATTTTCAATCTAATCTAGACACTAGATACTATCTAGACACTCTGATTAGTATTATTAGTCAAAAAAGATTGAAAGACAAGTAGTATTTTGGTCACTAGCCATCAATAATGTTACACTGATAAGATGCTACCTTTCATTACATTACGTCAGTGGTTCTCAGTTATTTTCTGTCACGACCCCCCTAGGGACCAGAAATGTTGTTGTGCCCCCCCTCATTTGAAATACCATTGAAAACTGATAATATCTATTTATTTATCTGTAATGTAAGAACTGAACTTGAAATTGAAACTAGGAAAATGCAACAACATGGAGAGCTGTGAAGTGTATTCAAGAGTCAAATGGCATGTTGAGTAAAATAAATTTGGACATACTGGCAGGTTTTCACTAACTCTGAAAGTACTCCCTGCTTCTCGCGCCCCCCCTGACAGTTCACCGTGCCTTCCCCAGGGGGGTCCGCCCCACTATTTGAGGACCACTGCGTTACATCAACAATGCATGGCATATGTGACATGATATGGTGAAAAAAAGTTATCTTCCTGTTCTGTGTGGAAGTGGTAAGTTTTTGACTTCTTACTTTGTTGTTCTTACCCACTCTGTTTGAAACCCTTTTTAAAGTTTTGAATAAATACATTGGAGCCTAATTAGTTAGCTCAGTATGTTGCTATGTGTAAAGCGACGGCCATCTTTTGTGTGCCTGCAGTGATCCCGTAGCCTGAGCATTATAGTTGCGCAATGTGTTAATATAATCATTCATTCATTCATTCATTTTCTATACCGCTTATCCTCATTAGGGTCACGGGGATGCTGGAGCCTATCCCAGCAGACTTTGGGCGAGAGGCGGGGTACACCCTGGACTGGTCGCCAGTCAATCG
>QODF01000102.1:1377781-1499432 GCA_024372805.1 Oostethus manadensis
CCGCTTATCCGGGTCCGGGTCGCGGGGGCAGCAGCTTCAGTAGGGAAGTCCAGACTTCCCGGTCCCCAGCGACCTCTTCCAGCTCCATCGGGAGGACACCAAGGCGTTCCCAGGCCAGCTGTGAGACATAGTCCCTCCAGCGTGTCCTAGGTCTTCCCGGGGGCCTTCTCCCGACTGGGCATGCCCGAAACACCTCACCAGGGAGGCGCCCGGGAGGCATCCGGACTAGATGCCCGAGCCACCTCAACTGGCTCCTCTCGATGTGAAGGAGCAGCGGCTCTACTCTGAGCTCCTCCCGGATGGCCGAGCTCCTCACCCTATCTCTTAGGGTGAGTCCAGCCACCCTACGAAGGAAACTCATTTCCGCCGCTTGTATCCGCGATCTCATTCTTTCGGTCATGACCCATAACTCATGACCATAGGTGAGGGTGGGAACGTAGATCGATCGGTAAACAGAGAGCTTTGCCTTCCGGCTCAGCTCTCTCTTCACCACGACGGTCCGGTACAGCGACCGCATTACTGCAGATGCTGCACCGATCCGTCTGTCGATCTCACGCTCCAACCTTCCCTCACTCGTGAACAAGAACCCGAGATACTTGAACTCCTCCACCTGAGGCAAGACCTCACTCCCAACCCGGAGGGTACAGTCCACCCGTTTCCGACTGAGAACCATGGCCTCGGATTTGGAGGTGCTGAGTCTCATCCCAGAAGCTTCACACTCAGCTGCAAACCGCTCCAGTAAACGCTGAAGATCACAGCCTGATGAGGCCATAAGGACCACATTGTCTGCAAATAGCAGAGATGAGATCCTAAGGTCACCAAGCCTGGGAAAGGATCCTGACTGTGGTTTTTGCGTATGCGCCGAACGGCAGTTCAGAGTACCCAGCCTTCTTGGAGTCTATTGAAGGGGTTCTGGAGAGCACCCCAGCTGGTGACTCCATAGTTCTACTAGGAGACTTCAACACCCATGTGGGCAATGACACTGTGACTTGGAGGGGCGTGCGTTGTTTGGAGGAACGGCCTCCCTGATCTGAACCCGTGTGGTGTGTTGCTGCTGGAGTTCTGTGCAAATCACAGTTTGTCCATAACAAACACCATGTTCGAACATAAGGATGTCCATAAGTGCACTTGGCACCAGGACACCCTAGGTCGCAGGTCTATGATCGACTTTGTGGTCGTATCATCAGACCTACGTCCGCATGTTCTGGACACGCGGGTGAAGAGAGGGGCTGAGCGGTCAACTGACCACCACCTGGTGATGAGTTGGATTAGATGGCGGGGAAGGATGCCGGAAATACCTGGTAGACCCAAACGCATAGTGAGGGTGTGCTAGGAACGTCCCCGACAACATAGCTCCAAGGATCACTACATAATATAAGTAAATATACTTTTCCAGCCCTATAATACTATACACAATACTCTATAGGGCGCAGACCTCTGCCATGGCTTCACCTTTAATGGTCCACTGTTATGCAAAAGTGACTTTTTATTGATCTTTAAACAATATTTATCCCTTGCACCTGTTTATAAGCCCCAAACGTACGAAACTCCATCATCTATCTCCCCGAATTGGTTGCTCCACTTCTGAGACAAGCTCAAAGGCTTGCTTTTGAATTTGCAGCTTTTCATGACGTCATGAAGGAAAAACCTTCTTCCTCATGGACATGCTAGCATCTTTGACCTGCCCCCGAGCTAGATGAGCCCGTTCTGTGTAAACACCCACCACTTTGTAAGACAGCAGGCTTACTTCTTAAAATACTGCCAAAGGTTCTCAGAGCCACACTCTATGTTGAGGTTTTCTGTCACCACTCGGACAAATGATTAAATTATTTTTCAATCTCAGTACATCCCTTTTGCTTTTAAATGATGTGATATTTCCGACAAAGATGGCTGAAGTAGCTGAGGCTAAGGGTTAACTTAACTTTAAACGCTCAGCCAAAGAAAACAAAATACAGAAGCATAACGCAAATTTAGTGATGATGATTTATTTACAGCACCCCAGGAGATTAGGGTGCGTTTAATTTCTCTCTTATTGTCCTGCCGAACGAGATTTTCTGCAGTCATGATGCGGATAAAATATCAATGATTCAGATGTGAAAGTAAAGCAGACAATTTGATTTTAAGATTCCTAAATTGGGATTAGTGAGCTTTCATATCTTTTACCAGAGATGACTTTTGAATAATTTATTCAGGCTCATCCATCTGTGTCTCATAATGTATCCATCATTAGGGTAGGAGGAACAGTCTGTGCTACTGGCTGTAAATCAGCAGCAGACAACCGAGTGTTATTGTGCTTTGTGCTCATCCTTGAGGTGTTTGGAATTATTCTGTCAAAACAATTGCTCCCAGGCAGCATGAGTAGGATCAAGCCAAAAATCCCAAGGCAATACCATGGAGTACAACTCCAACAGAAAATGTACAAGTGAAGGTTTCATACAGTGTCTCATGTTTCCTCAGTCACTCTTCATACAAACAACATTTTCTCCCATGTGGAGTTTTTGTGTCTTTGGGAGGCTGATTACAATTTAGGTCTTTTTTTGCAGCGGAAAAGTTGACCTTTCCTTACAAGCCCCCCTGTACAGTATTTCCTTTGACTCTTAGGTCTCCCGGGACACACATAAAGGAGGCCCATTTGAAATAAGAGCCTTGGGAATTTGCTCAAGACCTTTCTGCTCAGTCAGAGGCTTCAACTTAAAACGCCAACCAAATCATTGTGCAGGAACGTGAGTAGCCTGTCTAAATAGTGCTGTTTTTCATATAATTTTCTTCCAGTAGTCCCTAGATTGTTTATTAATGGTCCCATATTATAGTATTTTTTCAACAATTTTAAATATGTCTCATATGTTCCACAGCACAGTGGATCCCAGCATATTTGCGATTCAGCAATAAGGACCCTACAAAGACGCAGCTGTTAACATAAGTCGGTAATAATTTATTCTACATGATAATAAAGATCAAAGGTACAGGTGAAAAAGAAGACAGATGGGGGACTCTGGGAAGAATAAGGGACAAAACAGAGAAACAACAATTGCAAGAACAATAACGAAACAACAGAGACAAGTCAGACTAAATCAGCAAATGTCTATGAAGGTTGTAAAGACCTTAATGGAAATAATATCAACAGCCACTGTAGTAATAAGTAAGTATTGAAAAAGTCATACTTACTAATGATAATAGAAGCAATGAAAATATTACCCATAACAGGAAAAAAAATTACCATAACCGTTAGTAATCTTATTGCCAACATTACTATCACTGTAATAAAGCCAACAACATGACACCATGGATAAATCAGTGAGTTATTTAACCCTTTGAAATTATATTCACTGGCTGCGTTTAAATGTAGTCAAATAACCCTATCATGACTGCAATATTAGTAATAACCCAATATAGCATGCGCATGGCCATGTAAACGCCAATAGCCCTTTTGGAAAACCCAAATATGCTCATATTCCCCTTTTTTAAAACTCAAATATTATCCCTGGGCTATTCCTTGTTAGCGTGGTGAAAGACAGGAACATTATGTCTTTATAGATGGCAGAAGTTAATTTCATAAGCACTCCTGAAACAATATTATCAGACAGATCCAGATATTGGAAGACTCAGAAAAGCCCCAGAAAAGCCTACTACTATGCTAAGAAACAAATCAGTACCTTAGATCCATCTAATCCCTTCTCTCTCATCTGTCATCTCACTCTCTGTCTTCCTATTTTTTATGTTCTCACCTTCCATTAATGAAGAAAGTAAGACAGTGTCAAGTACTGCTGTTGGATCAGTACCAGCACCAAGTGGAAACAAAGGCGACTGCTACCACCCCGGGCTGTTCATTATCTGCCATGCTGCTGTTGTTGTTTTTGGAAACAGGACGAAGATCCAGAAATGATGTGCATTGCGTCATGACATTTTGACGCTGTCCGTGCGTCGCTGTTTTGATCGGGATATTGATTACAATTACCATGTATACAGGAATAACCCTGTTTGCTCACGCATATAAACGGGTTATTCCAAATGTTTCAGAAACCGGAATATTGACCTTAACCCGAATATTGACTGCATGTAAACGTAGTCAGCGATGATCCAATGATTTTTTTTGTTTTGTGATATGCATGAACCTGCTTATACTTCACTTTCGAAAGTCATCATTAATCTTTTCAAAATATTTCCGCACTTTGGAGGACTTTTTAGCTGCCATGACCAGCCAGTAAGTCAGTCGATATCGACAGTCTTCTAGCGTTCAAAGCTCCTCATCTCCTTTGGATTGTGCCACTGATGCTTGTGATTTTATTAATGCGTGGTAAGTCTAGGTGTGTACCCCGCCTCCCGCCCAAAGTCCGCTGGGATAGGCTCCAGCATACCCGCGACCCTAATTAGGATGAGCGGTATACAAAATGAATAAATGAATGAAGTCTAGGTGTTCTGTAACCACCCCATGTAGTCAGAATGCTACAATACGAATCACTTGACATTTTTAGTCATGTCAAATAGTCAAATCAGACTCCATCCATCCATTTTCTATGCCGCTTATCCTCATTAGGGTCACGGGGGTATGCTGAAACCTATCCCAGGTGTCCAAGTCAGATTTTTTTTTTAAATTAGATTTTTTATGGCTCGTTCATATTGTGCAACGGTAATCAATATTTTCTTAACCAAATGATCCTGCGCAGCAGATTACGAAGAAAAAAGATTTTCTCTATGCCAGTTTATGGAGAACAATGTACTGTATGTTCCAAGGAGAGTGTGAGAAGCTTCACTGACAGTTTTTAAAAATAATTTTCGGATGACAAGAAGAGTTTTTGCTTGCATCGGTGAGTGTCTTCGTCCAAGTCTTGGTAAGCACGGCATTGCACGTCTTTCGATGACTTTAAGGTCGGATATATGCGACTTGACCTTTCATACTGTAGTAGCATCAGATACATTTCGGATTTATATCTACACACAAATTTCCCATTTGAAAACATCAGAATTGTGCTGTTCACACTGACATGAAAAACATCAGATACAGGTCACATATTAGCAACTGAAATTGACCTGCAGTATAAACATAAAGTAGCCTTTAACAACATCATGCTAGCTTTGCCTATTTGCTGGAGAGAAAAAAGTCCGAGAGATGAAACTTCCAGCTCCCACATGGATACCTTTTAAGATGTGCAGTGAAGCCTGAATTGTGGTGCTCCAAACTAGGCTCCAAGGAAACATATCACAGCATTAAAAAAGTCACTTTTGTGTAATGGGGGCATTTCAACACTCTACCTGGCATGGCATTTTTAACTTAGCTGTAAGGCACAAATGATTGTCCTCCTGGAATTTTTCCCAGCCACCTGTGGCTGCATACAAATGTGACATGAGCAGTCACATGGCGCAGAAGTTTGCGCCATATTGTGAGTTCATCAACCTATAATGGCCACAGTGTCAGTGTTAGACACTAATGTAAGACATCACAGCCAGAAATGATAGCCTTTTTATATAATTATTAATAGGTTCAAATCTTGTTGCTTGTGTGTTTATGAACCTTCTCTCATCCTCTTGATCTATAGAGGACCTCTACAGAAGCGCTTCAGATGTTAATCTCGAAGAACTCTCCCTGCTGAGAGCAAAGCTTTGCTCGTTCTAAGCCTTGCACGGCTCTGTGACCCTGCACTTTGCTTCTGAGGAGCCTTTGGCCCTCATTTCAGGCACCTCCGGAGTGACCAGAAGGTTTCCACAGGCGAAAGCAGCTGTTTTTGGAGGGTGTTACAATTAACGGAAAACGGATTTGAATGGTTGAAAAAGGGTATTAGGGTGTTTCTCTGAAATCATCACAGTTCTAAATCTTGAAAGCAAGCGCCTACCAACTCCCCCTCATTACTGCTGATACAAGGCTTTGGGTAATTAGACCATATAGCTCTCTTTCTACTGGATTATCTTATCCACTCCAACTTAATTGGACTGCTGAAAAGTATGCACACACTCGGCTGGAACTTTATAAAATCAAAACACCTTGTCAAAATATAGCATTCGCATGGATTAGCAGCAGTTAGTCTGGATTTTACTGCAATTGGAATTTAAATATAGTTCATCTTCCATAGGGAATAAGATATTCCTTGATAGCTCCAGAATTAAACTACAATAAGAAGTGACAAAATAACGGTAGAAATAGAGATAAAAATCAAGTTGAAACAAAGGCTGTGGTCTACACCTATTTTACATTTCCCATTTATTAGGCCTTTTGTTTATTCATCTTTCCTACAGAAAGTTATTATGTATCAGCAGTTAGTTAGTATCGGCATAAAGATACACTTAACACACGAGACCATACAAGATATTAGGTTCACAGAACAAGGCGATACTTTCACATTACTTTTAATAAACTACAGTGAGAAAATACAGAACTGGACAAACAGACATTTTTAAAATTTAACTGAGTTGCAAAACAATGCAGGTACATTTTAAAATGTTTTATAACTTTGCATGAATGACATAAGTATGATGCTTTTAACTGTACATTAAAAATGAAAAATGTTCCAATAAAAATGTTGTAGCTGCTACTAGGGATGTCCCGATCCAGATTTTTTGGCTTCAGATACAAATAGATTTTTTTATAATCTTGCCCATCTAATCAAATCCAGTACCGATCCTTTTTTTAAATAATAAACTGTTGTTACAAACATGAATTTGTGGAATTGAATATGGCTTTTTAAAATACCTCTTCAAAGCATTAAAAATAATCCAACCAAAGTATTGCTGAATTTGCTTTTTTATTACACAGCATGACCAACAATATTGTTTGGCTTTTGTAACAAACCTATGTGAGTCAGGTCCCTAATGAAAATAAAAGTCCATCCAATAAACGATAACATTGGAAAAAATGGGTGTGCAAAATACTGCAGAGACAGGATATATTGCGTTAAGCTGCTGTTTAGTGCGTGTGTTATAGAGCGTAGTGGTGTTCAGGATGCTGGTTAGAACAAGTGTTTGGAGTCAAGTGCGTAGAATAAGAAAACTAGGAAGTGGCGTCTGCTCAAAGTACTGTTAGTAGGTTGATGCTTCCGCTCACTGTGCCCGGACTCCTCTGTCACGGTGCCAGGAGCTTGCACTCTAACCTCTGGTTCTGTTCTAAATAACACCACAAACAGATCTATAACCATGTCAAATGATTAGTACTACCATAAAAGTATTGTAATCGCGGCTGAGAAGGCTGGAGAACACAAATGGAAAAATGGCTAAATGGAAAAAAATACAATATGAGGAATTCAGACGACACATTCAAAGACGTTGTGATTATATGTATAATATCCAGAACCTAAAAAAGAACAATAACCTAATATGTCTTTTTTTCTCTTATTGTCAACTTTATTGGGTAATACGAAGGTAAAGGTGACTACGGAATGTTTATCTGCTCTAACTGTGAGCGTTTTTTATTTATAAATAAGCAATCTTACTTTGCAGCAATTGACTAATCACTGTCGGGTCTGGAAGCGATAACATGTAAAAACGCTAATGTTTCTTTTTGCTACAATGAACTGGAATACAACTGTGTTTGCGATGAGACAGAAAAGTTACTCACCGCAGACATTTTTTTGCATCCTGACAAGAGACATGAACAATGAATTTAGGTTACCCTAGGAGTATGCCCAAATCTACTCAAGGACAAAGTTCCACGAAAATAGCAGTACTGTTTGGCACGGAAGGTCACATAATAAGCATGCAATGGAGTTATTACAATCATTTGCACAGCCGAACCTTGAAGTCAGCTCAAACACTTTAATCCAATACAGTTTATGCTAATGAAATGCACACTCTGTGCCACGCATTCATATGACCTTGGTCAACTATTTATCACCTGTCACAGAAACTTTTAGCATGCGAAGCCCATTTGCAGCATATGACCATTACATATTTTTAGATGTATTGTGTGCGTTCAATAGGATCCACAGCCTAGTCCCAATTTACCCAGCCTAATCAGTGCAGTGCGAGGCCCGCCGGACTGTCTACTCGGCTGAATGAACAGACGAAAGGTCCATTGGGGATGCACGATGGTGCCCAAATAAGGGCTGTCTACAAAGAGCATGCTGGGAGGAGACAGGGGCACCAAGCTGGCACAGACTAGGACCCCGCATTCTTTGGCCGCCCTCAAAAGGATTCTGTCGCTCGTCATACGCCCACTGTGTTAGTGCACGGAGTTCACACTTGGCGCTTTTGTACTCAAGTTTAAACAAGGCAGATTAAGGTTAAGGTGCATGAGTAACATGCCAATCATGTTCACAATCGTGAAGCAGTAAATAACAGGATTACGTTGAAAATATAAAAGCAGCTACCAGGAAACTTTGTGGAGGGGTGACACAAGGGCCAGGGAAGAATGTGTTACATTTTGGTGAGGATCTGGATAAAGATGCAGATGTATCTGTTCATGAACCAGGAAGTAGTGTGCTAACAAACAAACTTTTGTTAACAGTTCTGCCATTCCACATTTATCTGCTCATTATACATAATTCCTTTTTGATAAGAATATTTTTGCGAAGGACTGTGCCATACAAGCAGATTTTGAAGACCTTCTGTTATCCTATGAATACTTTATGACAAAGTACAGCATGAGATAAGCAAATGTGCCATGCATAGGCTGCGGAGGTGAGGTCATGCAGGTTTGCTGCAGTGAACCTGACAGCGCGTACGCTAGAAATGCAAATACGGCCCACACAGTGCTAGTGAAAGATTAACAGTTTTCTATATGGGGCCCCTTTTTAAGTGGACTTACTTCAACCAAACCCTGCTTATCTTAATTAGAGAAAAATCTGGAGGAGTGATGTGACCCTTTGGAAACCAGAACCACATCGCCCGCCCTCCC
This sequence comes from Oostethus manadensis, assembly GCA_024372805.1. NCBI lineage: Eukaryota > Metazoa > Chordata > Actinopteri > Syngnathiformes > Syngnathidae > Oostethus > Oostethus manadensis. The sequence goes on from QODF01000102.1 coordinate 1,386,603, forward strand.
TCCCTACCCGGCTCACCGTAGGCCACTGAGGCGTTAACCTTCAAGTTAATGTTTGCTCTTGTTCTGGATAAACTTTTAACTTGAATTATGTCCTCCAAGAAGCAAAAATGCTACTTGGGAATTAGTTGAGTATTAAAACTAGTAATTGAGGCACTTAATGTGCGCTATTTAGTATAGTAATCTTTTGCAGTATTGTACTAATGTGCACAAAAAAAGCATTCTTTACTTTGGATTAATCACCTCCTCCAAGCAATTGTGGATTATGGATCACATAGGAAGCTAAAATCCACTACTGAGTGATTCTATAAGTATGCAGCAGTGTTGGGCATATTGCTGTTAAAAGTAATAAAAATAATTAAATTAGTAACACAATTACTCATTAGGGGGCCGCACGCTGGATGACTGGGTAGCATGTTGGCCTCACAGTCAGGGGGTTCAGGGTTTGAATCTCCTTTGGGCATCTCTGTGTGGAGTTTGCATGTTCTCCCTTTGCGTGCGTGGGTTTTCTCCGGGTACTCCGGTTTCCTCCCACATTCCAAAAACATGCATGTTTGGTTAATTGGCGACTCTAAATTGTCCATTAGAGTGCGAATGGTTGTCTGTCTGCCCTGCGATTGACTGGCAACCAGTCCAGGATGTACCCCGCCTCCCGCCCGAAGTCAGCTGGAATAGGCTCCAGCATACCCGTGACCCTAATGAGGATAAGCGGTATAGAAAATGGATGGATGGAAATACTCATTAGATCATTGATGTAATTACAAGCAAAAGTAATCATTGTGTTACTTTTTGGAAAAACTTAATTTGATTTTTGAGCTGGTTTCATGGTCCAGTTAATTCTCAACTAGTGAGTTGGAGCCATTTTCAGGGGATCTGTGCCTAAAATAAAAAAATGCAATGACCCGAAGTTTGCCATGAGATGGGTGTCATGTTTATGGAAAAAAAACCATACAGAGCTCCGCTACCATCTATCCTCCTCGTCAACACCAGATCACTTACCAACAAGATGGATGAGCTACAGTTTTTTTAGGGACTGTCAATAAATTACTATTTTGGTGAAGAAAAAAGCAAATACCAGAAAAATCTCCCAAAGACGGAAAAGGCTTTACATTTTTCTCTAGTCATTTTGAGAAAATAAAGTTTGGGAGGTCTCCAGATTTAGCGAGAAAATCGCCATGTTGGCAACACTGGGCTGTACATGAGATGGGAAGCCATTCACAGTTGGAGAATACATGAAATAATCGTTCATAAAAATATCAGAGCATCATTTCTCCTATTGGAAAAAATAAACAGCAAATTATTCAGAAAATTAAAATGTCTCTCTTTGCAAAGACAGTCAAGAGCAGGATCAATACAATGATTATTGATGACAAATCAGTGTAGAAATAAGCGGGATTGAGCAAACAACACTGATATGCAGATATATGAACTCTGATTGGCTTTATTATCTTAAAGTTTGCTACATTTTTTTATTTAACACAAATCAGCTCAGTGTTTAAATTAATAGTATTAAGTATAAAGTAGGCCTACACGTGTAGCCACACTTTTGTGTGTTAAAGTTTGTGGTTCTAACATGTAACGTTACAAGAGATTACAATTTTTAAATTTATGAGTTATGTAATGTTTTGCGGCTCCCGAACATTTAGTTTTACTGGAAAAGGAGACAAAATGGCTCTATTGATGGAAAAGGTTGCCGACCCCTGCTCTATATACATGACTCTTCTCCAATCCATCCCTCCAACACATACTATTAAGTATGCGGACTCATCCTCAATGGGGAGGAGACAGCATACAGGGATGTGGTGGAAAGCCTGGCAACCTGGTGTGTGCAAAACAGCTTGAGCATGAATGTCCAAATAACTAAAGAACTTACATTGGACTTCAGGAAGCACAGACTAACCACACACCTCTTCACAACAACTGCACTGGTGGAAGCTCTCTTCACCTTTAAGTTCTTGGGCACACACACCTCTGCTGACCACTCCTGGACCCCAAACATCAAGGCCCTGGTGAAGAAGGCTCAGCGGCGGCTTCACTTCCTGCGTATCCTTAGGAAGAACAACCTGGTTTAGAAGCTGCTGCTTGCCTACAACAGCTCGTCGTGGCGAGCGTACTGCCGGAGTGTGTGGCATGCGGGCTCCACAGCAGAGTGTGGAACGCGGTGCAGAGGGTTATAAAAACTTCCCAGAAGATCATCGGTTGGCCTCTGTCCACCCTGGAACACCTTTCCACATCCTGCTGTCCAGGAGAATAAAAGCCATCACAGGAGACCCCACACACCCCGCTCACTCTCTGTTCAACCTGTTGCCCTCTCGGAGACGCTACAGGTCAATCAGGTCCCACACTAGCAGACTGACAAACAGCTGCTTCCCCTGGACGATCCACACCGCTAACATTAACAGGCTCATACACACACACACACACACACACAATCAGAAGGCCCCACGTAATTCTTGTACACAGATTTTTACTGCACACTGTACTAACTTTTAACATTGCATTTTATCATGTCTGTTCTTTTAGTCTCCTTGTAAATTACATTTTAAATCTTGGTCTTTTATCTCTATTGTACTGGTAATTATTTATGGATCTGCTATTATTATTAATTTTTTCATTTCTTACTATTAGGTGGTGCAGAGTACAATTTTGTTGTAACTACTGTGCAATGACAATAAAGACTAATGTATTCTATAATTTTTCGATCCTGAAAATGGCAGTTTTACCTCAACAGACTGTTTTGGACTCGCAATTCTTGCATCAAGCTTTTTTTCAACGCATTGAGGCCTCTAACAACAACAATACAAAACATCGGGTCATTTTTGGTAACGATAACGGTAACTGCGTTGTAATGTTTGAAATACCTGTTAATTTAAAACAATAACACTTAGTACTAGTAATTTACAGTACCGTTACTCTCAACACTTGTTTGCAGACATGATGGCAAATAGAGAGAGAAGATATGAAAACATACCAAGGAAAGGCAGCAATTTAAAACGGAGCTTTGGGGGAGGTAGATGTTTTCATTCGTTGCTCAGCATGCAGACAAACAGTCCCTCCGTGTGCACCTGTGGCAGCTCGTGAGTGCCATGTGTGACAGCTGAGGGGAATTGGTGCGAGCGATTGGCCGATGACTGAGAAAGAAAGCGTCTGAATTTGCACCCAATGAACTGCACTATTTACAATAACTGTCATGTGATGGCTGACTGGCTATGGAAAATTGCTATTATGACTCAAAAAAAGTATCTTGGAAATAGAGCATGGTCATTGTTCCATGTTTCAACCATTTCAAAACCTTTGGCGTGATTATTGACTCCATTGCTAATCACAGAATGGCCACATCGTTGCCTGTATTTGGACACAATTGCAAGGATATTATTAAGGTGGGACAACTATGAACAATTCATGGAAGATATATATATATATAGATAATTCATCTTCATCGCACAGAAGCGAAAACGGGTAAAAGACAGATGCTCTTTGCTCTCTGAAGCCTTTCAGCCCAATTAGAGCTTGGTGTCGACACCACTGTCTGGGCTACTTCTTGGCCAAGTGCAGCCTTTATTTTTCTTATGAAGGCCATTAGAGGTTGCACAAGGGTGGCGCAGGGCAGGGAACAGTGTGTTCTTTTAGCATTCTCCTCTGTCCTTTCCTTGTTTTGTATTGTTCAGGTACGGTGTAAGATACCCGGTGATTATCTGTCTGTTCATTGTGCGGCAAGCTTTCACTTTATCCTTTATTTGGTAATAAATAAATAAACCTCACTCGGTAGAAGCACGCACAGAATGTGCAGCTCTCTTGTGATTTGAGTTTGTATTATTTGCAGCACACTTGAAGCAGAAGTCATGGTTTAATGGTTAACCTAGCCACTTGGTTTCTTACCTGAAGTCAGAATTTTTGATACAGCTCTTTAGACATGAAAGTTTACAGTATCTCACAAAATTGGGTATCGTATTTGCTTGACTGTAAGTCGCATCTTTCGGAAAGTGTGATACAGAGGAAAAAGACAAGTTGGACTACGTATGAGTCACATTTATTTAGAAATGTTTTTCACATAATTAAAGACCAAGAACTGACATTTCATCTGGAAAGGCAAGTTATTCAACTACACAGTAGCACACAGACAAACAAGCAGTATAGGTGTCCCATAGGTGTTTCATTTCATCTCATTGAACCGCAGCCTCCCAGTGCCTGCAGCATTCATGCAGCTTAGCGTAGTGGACTATAGGCAGGACACAATTAATTGGTCCCCGCTGGTGTTGCTAATGTGTTCAGTCATTTTCAATGCATAGTAAACATATACAAGCAGAACATTGACTACTCTAAAGCAGGTTCACTTTCTATAGTATTGCCCCTGCAGAAAATATACTGCAACAAAAGTGGTTGCTAAAATGTGAGGGATGAACTGTATCTAATGTCTGCCGTGCCATGTCTGTAGTACCTCGGCCCTTTTTGTCCATATTCTGTATTTTCATGTCCGACTGAAGGAGCGTGCGGGTCAAAGGAGCAGGTTTACACTCAAAACGTGGAAACTCATAACCACACGCACCTTCACGCTTAATAAAGCACTCGGTGTCAGAGTCTGACCGCGCACAGCAGGAGAGGAAATGGAAACAGTCGGGGGGTGGGAGATTTACTGAGCGTAACATCTAGGTTGGGATGGGTGGTGGGGGGTGGTAAAGATCCTCAGTCATGCCGAACACAAACAGCCGCAACAGTGTGAAGGCACTGAACCTTGCGACCTACCTTTTTTTGTCAATTATTTCCAAGCTGCCAGGCGTTTTGTGGCATTGGTACCCAGATGGTCTCCATTTTAGCTCTCTCTCTTTTGGAGCATGATGGTTTTTAGGAAGTAATTATTCAGACCGTCAACCGCGCTAGAGTCTTAAAGTTAGTTTGCTGCGGTTTTTCACCTGAAGTCCTGGTGCCTGTGCACTATTCACTTTTGCTGACTGATGCGTGCTAGGCTGCTGTGGCACCTCTCCTGGTCGAAGGGCTGCAGCTAGGGCCTGGAGGACTACTCCCTCTGCCTTTGAACGCTGCTTCAAAAGGCAAGGATAAATGGAAGCAGTTCAGACAGAAAACAGACACCTTTTATCTTAATTAGAAATGAAGCAATTAGATCCTACAAACTGTTCGTGCTGTATAAAGGTTGGCACCCCTTTTCATACCTCCCACTGAGGCAGGAAGCCATGTACTGTACATGGACGAACCAAGTTGTATTTTTAAAATGTGAAATGGGGGTACTGGAGGCCTCTTTTAAGTTGCCGTTTGTTTTGCAGGAGGGAACAAACTGAGGAACCAGCAGTTTCGTCTCAACTGGGCTTGGATCTCGCTGGAGAGGGCACACTATGTGGTGGATGAGGAGGTCAAGTTCCTGGAGGTGGTGCTCAAACGCCGGGGATACTTGGGGGAGACCTCCTTTGTTAGTAAGTTTTTTTCACATGCAGAACCATCGGGATAAAGACCCTAATGTATTACGTATGACTTTTCCCAAAATATTTACAGTCGTGTACCCCTTCGGGGATGTGATCTTCAGCTGTGTACCCCACATAAACATAAGTATTTTTATTTCAATTAACTTGAAATATTGAACATAACTTATTGGTTATCTAATTTTATAGTAATTTTGGGTCAAAATTTGTATTTTACACAGACACATTATGATAATGTTTCACATGAGCATTGATAAATAAATACATATTTTCATTTTTATAGATGTTTTCTTCCAGTCTGACGATGGAATTTTTCCATTTATTAAGTAATTTTGAGATGTTTGATCCACGATGTAGCGACTGCGCTGTATGTTGTTTAAATGTAATCATGGCATCCGTGCAAACAAGAACCAGTTGATATCTCCTAAAAATATGAAAGAATCTCTGCACCATATAACCCACTACACCCTGCAAGAGTAGCTGGCCGTACAAATATTGTAAAATCCCAATCTGCACACAGACGCATTCTGTTTCTTAGTGCCACTGAGGTCACAACCTTTAACCTCTTCTTCACAGGCCAACATTTACATATGTACAATATGGACATAAAGTTCCCTTAGAAACCGCACACACACAAGAGAGAGGTCAGCTGGAGTTAGCAGTGGCCGGAAGTAAATAAACGTTAACACGTTTAATTAGGTTTATGAGTGGATGTTTTAGTGTCACAATTTACTGTCCATAAAGTAGATATTTAATTACAGTGACCTGATGTTAAAAGTCAAACCTTGTAGCATTATTACCATCCCTGCGTCTGTGCCCTGTCTATGCACCTCTGAGGACCTCTCATTAACTAATGCAGCATCTCGGAGGTGATGTATGACCTTTGTTAAACCTTGCACACAGCTCAATGCAGTCGCTGCTCGAAACAAAGAGCCTTTGTGGGGATCATTAAACGTGTCACGAGAGACACCGCAAACAATATGATGTGAAAGTCAGGTGTGAAATAGAAAAAGAGGCTTATTTTGAATTGCTTGCATTGAGAGAGGACTGATGGAAATGTGGGAAAATAATAACGGAAAACGAGGGCTGAAACGCTGTATGTTGATCCCTGATGATATCCTGGCAAATGAAAACTAAACAACAATCTAAGACACATGGATGGAAATCAAATTGTTCTGATTAACTGGAGCATCGCTGCTGTTTTATTAATGGTTGCATTATAAATGAAAGAAATGTTACTTTGAACTGTGTGATCATGCACTATTAAATGTCTGAGGAATTGCAGTGAGGCTGATGCATGATTGGGTGAGAAGAACTGTCATTCGGGAGAGACTCGGAGTTGAACCGCTGCTCCTCCACATTGAGAGGAGCCGGATGAGATGGCTTGGGCATCTGGTCAGGATGTCTCCTGGACGCCTTCCTGGGGGGGTGTTCACGGCACATCTGACCGGTAGGAGCCCTCGGGGAAGACCCAGGCCTGGGTACGCCTCGGGATCCTCTGGGAGGAGTTGGACGAAGTAGTCAGGGAGAAGAAAGTTTGTTTTTTTCTTGCTTAGGCAGTCTGGAAAATCTTATAAAGCCATTTCTAAAGCTTTGAAACTTCAGCGAGCCACAGTGAAAGCCATTATACGCAAATGGTGAAAACACGAAACAGCGATGAACCTTCCCGGGTAAACGCGGTGTAGAATACTACGTACAATCACAATGTCTATGAATGCATCATTTGAATGCCTTATGTTTGTATTTTAGTTAATTTAATGTAATTTATTTTGATGTTTAAAAATGCTTAATTTAGGCAAAAAAAAGTTAAATGCACTTAAATGTGCATCTTTTTTTCTAATAATAGGTCATGTTCAACCATGAAACCACTATGACTTATTAATTAATATACTTTTGTCAGTACTCTGGTTATAAGGTCACGGTTCCCCATCTCTACTGAACAATGCAGACACACTGTTTTCATCTTATCTACTTGTCTTTGTTCATTTACGTATCTCCAAGTATTTTATAAGACCAAGTGTTCCCAAACAGGATGTGGGAAGATGGTTTTCAAGCTCTGACTTCTCCTTGGCACTATCTAGCAAGGCTAGCTCCTGCTAGCCTTGTTTTCATTGTGGTTGTTTGTCACTTACTTAAAGTGTGCAAAGGTGAACTCTCTTCGTCTTTATTTCATATAAAAAATCAGATGTCAAATACATGTACGTTTACACTACTACTGTATTGGCATCAAGTAGTGAGCCCTGCAAATTCAAATTGTTTTAATCACTTCCTATTGGTGTAATAGCCCTGCATCGCAATATTTGTTTGGCAACAGAGCGCACACACGCTTTTTGCCATTTGCAGCTTTCATGCGACGAGTGAAGAGTTAATGAAAAAAAGTGAGCGCAATAAAGCTGCTCCCCTATGATGGAAAGATCACAAACGTAGAAATAAGATAAGTCTGAACAATTTTGTCCTTACAAACCCCTCAGTAGCACTAAACTTTAATGTTGTACGTTGCTCACCGGTTTGAGCGCAGGCTTTAATCCCCAGGGGGAGATTTACACACAACCTCTCTGTAAAAAACAAAACAAAATGTAATTTTAGAGCCGACTAAATGAACAAACATGCTTTTTTAAGCTCTGCTCCTTCTTCTCCTTGCTGCATGTCAGACACATTGATTTGTGCAAATGTGAACGTGATATTCTTTAATTAATCGTGTTCGAAGCATGTTCAAAGCAAATAAAACCATTACCATGCACTCTGTGCTGTCAATGATATTACGATCGGTATAATACTTATCAGGATATAGGTCACATGCGGTGAAGTTCATGGCTGCTGAGGCACTGACTCCCTTGGAGTTTTTTATGTTAAAATAAAGGTTGCTCATTAAGAGGACAACCAAAAAAAGAGAAGAATAACTCACTTAAAAAAATGTTTTCAGTCTATTTCTTAGACCCATTTTTTTGTTTCAAAAACTGTAAAATATTTGTGTTTTTACCTTTTATTTGTATTTGATGATTTAATACCTTGTTGTAAAAATCTGATGTCCTCCTGGTGAGTTTGGGTAATTAATCCTCTGTCTCGGCAGTTAAATGCGCTCATTTTTGCACGGTTTAAATGAAGACGCTAGCCAGAGTTGTTTTAGATGAACGTCTCCGTGAATTGTTTAATATGAACTTTTTTTATCAACTATGCTATGAATATCTTACAGAGCTAATTTCAACCAGTATATAATATAAAAGCATTCAACTTGAATATACATTTTACTTTGTTGCCTCTGTGTTGACATAAGATTTTTTTGTTGGTGGAGCTTGCATACTAAGCTTCACTTTAGGTTTTTTCCCTATATTTGCTCAGGAAATCTACAAATTTAGCAATTTTTACTTGAGTAAATTGAAACAAACATGATGGGAATTATATAAGAAATAAATTTATAAAACAATTCAATGGACAAATTAGACAAATATTAATATTTATTAAATGTTTTATTATAAGTTGTATTTATCATCATGGCAGTTGCCTTCCCACACTGCATGTCACTGAGAATTTAAAAAAAAAGATATAAACCAATACCAACTAAATAGCATCAGTGTTACAAGTATGGGGGTAAATCAGCATCGGGGAGCTCCCATGCAATTCTCATGATAATTGTCAAGATCAAAGTAGGGTAAGGTTGAGTGAACGCAACACGTGTTAACAGTAAAATGTTTCATTGGAGTGAAACTCCTGACACATTCAGCAGACGAATACAGACAACAAAAGTCAAATGTTGTCCCTCATCGCGATAAAGCAATTATTCACCCCGACTGTAATTCTCAAAGCACAAACAGACCACCCAAGCGGGCCAGTGGGATCAGTGGTGCAATCATCATCTCACTAACACCGTGATGAAGGTTCAGGATGAATCCCATCGTTCTTTTTCCTCACCAAGCTAGCCACATCCTTCACCCCCGGCGGGGCGGCTTAAAGTGGACCATCTTATCTTAGCTCAGCTGGGCTGCTTTCCTTCTGTCTCTAACTTTTACATATCAAAGTCATTTCAAAGAGCAGGTGAATAAATCAGTTATACTGTAGTCTTCCCCCATAAAAACACCAAATGTGTGTGCAGCCTTAACATCTTTCTCCCTCAAACAGAATGATTTAACGTTTTTCTACTGGCAATGAATAATTGCACCAAAAAGAAATTACTTTGTGTATACTTCTTTGGTGACATGACGGCTTTATGGTAAAAAATCTTTATATTATGGCAATCTTTTCTCACCAATATTTTGTGTATGGTGCTACCCTAAAAGTAAAAAAAAAAACAGTTTTCGTTCAAGCAGAGTCCGGGTATATAGGGTCAATTTCGATAATTCCAATTGAAATCTGTCCCAAACTAAACGTAGCAGAAATGTAGCATCAAAGTTGGTTCACATGTTCACTTGTTGTCCGGTGGACATTTTTTTATATTTAAGGTCACTCGGAATTGTGTTGCTTGTGCCTCTTTCACCATTTGACACAAAATTTGGTCAGATTTTTTTTGTGATGCAACAAAGTCTCAACATTTGAAAGCAAACAGACTGTTGGCCATTTTAATTTGAAGTTGCAGTGTTTTTGCCATTACCAGAGCTCAAACTTGAATGAATTGTTCCTAGAGGAATGACTTCATACATCCCAAATTTTAATTTGTTGGAGTAGACAGATGGTCGATGCTTAAATGCGAAGCTTTTGACTTTTTGTCAATAAATGTGCACAGTGCATGATATGTGGGATTTGCTAATAGTTTCTGCACATTTGCTCCAGTGATCCAACCTAATTGCCAGAAAATGGTCAAACCTATGCTACAAATGCTCAGATTTATGTCAAATATTGATAAGTTAAGTATGGAAAACTACAACTGGCACCTTGAAAGTGGGCCAATGGTGCTACTTGGGAAATTTGGGGGACAAAACAAACAAACAAGCAAGCCCCAGTTTTACAATAGACACAAAATGTGCATGTTAGTCATGAAAAGAGTTTCAAGAACCCATGCTCAAAAACACACAGGAAGTGGGCCAATCAAGCTTTAATTTATTCCATCAGTCTGTTGATCGCCCTGCGGTGGCCTGCCATGTTTTCCATGTACCGCCAGACCCCTGCTGTGTGTTGAGTGGTCACTTAGTGGTTACAATGGAGGCGCTGTGCAACATTTTACTGGCCTCTGTGGTCTACGCTCAATGGGAATACTGCCAGCATCACAAGCAATGGTCAAACGGCTTGTGCGCTGGAGGTCAAATGTATTGTCCAAACTGAGAACCTTTTGAGACACTCAGTCCTTGGGCTTAAAGATGGGTAAACGTGGTTTTGCTGATGAGTTGATTTGTGACTCAATCGTGTACAAGTTTCCGCTAGTTGCTAAACGTTCGTCAAATTAATTGGTATATTGTATGTCAAGAAGACAGAGGGAGAACATTTATTGTCCACTTCAGGTTTTTTTTTTTTAACACTAACAGCTCTTGTTTGTGTCCTCTCTCAGGTATTGGCACCAGGGACGGAACGGCGCTCAAGGACAAAGATTTCAGAGGAAAAGCTCAGAAACAGGTGCAGTTCAATCCCGGACAGACCGCCGCCACCTGGAAAGTCCGCATCCTGTCAGATAGCGAGTATGAGGTGTCAGAGACCTTCCAAATTATTCTCTCTGAACCTGTAATGGCCGTCCTTGAATTCCCTGAGGCTGCCAGTGTGGAGATCCTGGACCCCGATGATGGTAATAATTTTTTCATATGACTGTTTGTGCATACTAACTTCTGAACTGCCATACACTTTTTTTGGAACATTCCTTTAGGGCACTTGCAAGCACATGCGTGTAAAATTTGAGCAGGATTGGTTGAAAAACATGGCCGCTATCAAGCAGGCTGTTGAGCATAATAATCATACCCCTAACATTCATCCACAAGTGGAGCTTGACAGCAGAACTATTTTCAACCATTTACTAGTAAGTGGTAAGAGGTCAAATGCATTGTGGGCAGGTTGATCTCAGATTTTTGGCCCAATTCAACAATCATATAGAAAGCAGCTCACAGAATACAACTCCAATGTCTATAACAGCCTTGGACAACCCAGCCTCAATTACACAGTAGAGTGCATGTGGCTTCTCTGAGCCCTAGCATAGCAAAAATGACTAAAGCCAGAGAAATAACAATTGGATTTAATGGAACGTGAGTGCAAAAACTAAATGGGAAAATCATCAAAAAAGGCGCCTGCTCAAGGAGCACTCTGAATTTGGCCAAGGACTTAAAGTGCTGCTTATGCATCCAAAAGTGGGAATAATTTAGAAAACTCTTTCGTCCATTTACCTGCGGGCACCGCAACATTAATCCTAACAAACCACCAGGAGGAACACAAAGCCTTTTGAACCCAACTGGATGATGCAAATCCTAATCAGGCTACATCAGGGTCAAACTGCAAGGCGCTTTCATGGCAAGGATATCGTTGCGCTATATAAACAAGGCTGCAAGAAAGCGGGAAAGGAAACATCCACCGCCTCTGCATGTGAAACGGTCATGAAATAAATATGGGAGGCAACAACAAATGAACAGTGTTTCTGTAAACAGCTCCACTGTACCAGCACTGCCGAGATAGAAAAAGTGCTTCGTATGAATATGGATAGGACTTCTTGGCATCCCAGAGGGCTTTGCCGGGTGAAAAAAGGGGAATTTGCTGTCAACAATTTATGCAAATTAACGTGTTGAGGTGCTAGTTTGTCTCACTGAACATGAGGGCTCTGGTGGCCAATCAACACAAGAATCACTAAATGTATAATCAGCATGTACATTTGCAACATGGGCAATGTAGAACCATTTGGCTTCATAACCAATTTGTTATTCTTACTTTATTATTGATTTTATTTATACCTGTTTTACTCTGTGTGCTGTGCTACTGTTGCCACTATGGTCTTGCATACACTGTACTGCATAAGGCGTTGCTGCTTTTTGAAAACCTAATTTCCTTGTGGGTGCACGCCCACGTTTCTCCTCCCTGAGTCACCACCTTATCGTGGTGGAGGACTTTGCGTGTCCCAATGATCCTAGGAGCTAAGTTGTCGGGGGCTGTCGTGCCCTTGGTAGGGTCACCGATGACAAACAGGTCCTAGGGGAGGGACCAGACAAAGAGTGGCTCAATAGACCACAATAATGCACAATAACAATGGACTTCGTTTTCCCTCGCCCGGACGCGGGTCACCCTGGCCCCCCTCTGAAGCCAGGTCTGGAGGTGGGGCACGGTGGCGAGCGTCTGGTGGCCGGGCCTGCACCCATGGGGCCCGGTCGGGCACAGCCCAAAAAGGTAAAATGGGTCACCCCTCCCATGAGCTCACCGCTCGTGGGAGAGGCCAAAGGGGTCGGGTGCGAAGAGAGCTGGGTGGCGGCCGGAGGCAGAGGCCTTGGCGGTCAGATCCTCGGCTACAGAAGCTAGTTGTTGGTATGTGGAATGTCACCTCTCTGGTGGGGAAGGAGCCTGAGCTGGTGTGTGAGGTGGAGAAATTCTGGCTAGATATAGTCAGACTCACCTCAACGCACAGCAAGGGCTCAGGAACCCGTTGGTGGACAACAGTGGTGAGGGATGCCGTCAAGCCAAAGAAAGAGTCCTATTGGGCCGGTTTGGCCCATTGTACTCTGGAGGCAGCTGACAGGTACTGGAAGGCCAAGCGTTTGGCAGCTCTGGCAGTCGCTGAAGCAAAAACCCGGACTTGGGAAGAGTGCGGAGAGGCCATGGAAAACGACTTCCGGATGGCTTCAAAGAGATTATGGACCACTATCCACCGTCTCAGGAAGGGGAAGCAGTGCACAGTCAACACCGTGCATGGTGGGGACGGTGTGCTGTTGAACTCGACTCGAGATGTTGTGGACCGGTGGAGGGAATACTTTGAAGACCTCCTCAATCTCACCGACACGCCTTCCAACATGGAAGCAGTGCCTGGGGACTCTGAGTCGGGTTGGCCTATCTCTGGGGCTGAGGTCACCGAGGAGGTCAAAAAGCTCCTTGGTGGCAAGGCCCGGGGGTGGATGAGATCCGCCCGGAGTTTCTTAAGGCCCTGGATGCTGTGGGAGTGTCTTGGTTGACACGACTCTGCAGCATCGCGTGGACATCGGGGTCGGTGCCCCTGGACTGGCAGACTGGGGTGGTGGTCCCGCTTTTCAAGAAGAGGGACCGGAGGGTGTGTTCTAACTATCGGGGGATCACACTCCTCAGCCTTCCCCGTAAGGTCTATTCAGGGGTTCTGGAGAGGAGGATCCGCTGGATAGTGGAATCTCGGATTCAGGAGGAGCAGTGTGGTTTTTTTCCTGGTCGTGGAACTGTGGACCAACTCTATACTCTCGGCAGGGTCCTTGAGGGTGCATGGGAGTTTGCCCAACCAGTCTACATTTGTTTTGTGGACTTGGAGAAGGCATTCGATTTCCTCGGGGAATACTGTGGAGTGCTCCGGGAATATGGAGTATCGGAACACCTAATCCAGGCGGTTCGTTCCCTGTATGACCGGTGTCAGAGTTTGGTTCGAATTGCTGGCAATAAGTCGGACCCGTTTTCAGTGAGGGTTGGACTCAGCCAAGACTGCCCTTTGTCACCCATTCTGTTCACTACTTTCATGGACAGACATTCTAGGCGCAGCCAGGGCATTGAGGGGTTTTGGTTTGGTGACCGCAGGATTCGATCTCAGTTTTTTGCAGATGACGTGGTCCTTTTGGCTTCATCAAGCCATGACCTTCATCTCTCACTCGATCGGTTCGCAGCTGGGTGTGAAGCGGCTGGGATGAGAATCAGCACCTCCAAGTCCGAGTCCATAGTTCTTGCCCGGGAAAGGGTGGAGTGCCATCTCAAGGTCGGGGATGCGGTCCTGCCCCAAGTGGAGGAGTTTAAGTACCTCCGGGTCTTGTTCACGAGTGAGGGAAGGATGGAACGTGAGATGGACAGGCGGATAGGTGCAGCGTCTGCAGTGATGCGGACTCTGCACTGGTCTGTCGTGGTGAAGAGAGAGCTGAGCCAAAAGGCAAAGCTCCTAATTTACAGGTCGATCCACGTTCCTACCCACACCTATGGTCATGAGCTTTGGGTAGTGACTGAAAGGACAGAATAGCAGGTACAAGCGACCGAAATGAGTTTTCTCCGCAGGGTAGCTAGGCTCTCCCTTAGAGATAGGGTGAGAAGCACTGTCATCCGGGAGAGACTCGGAGTAGAACCGCTGCTCCTCCGCATTGAGAGGAGCCAGATGAGGTGGCTCGAGCATCTGGTTAGGATGCCTCCCAAACGCCTTCCTGGGGGGGTGTTCAGGGCACGTCCAACCGGTAGGAGGCCTCCAGGAAGACCCAGAACACGTTGGAGAGACTATGTCTCTCAGATGACTTGGGAACGCCTCGGCATCTGCTGGGAAAAGCTGGACGAAGTGGCCGGGGAGAGGGAAGTTTGGGCTTCCCTGCTTAGGTGGCTCCCTCCCGCGATCCTACCCCGGATAAACGGAAGAAAATGGATGGATGGATGGATGGATGGTGCACGCCCAAAGATCAATGCACTTCCATCTAATCTAATCCAATCTCATCTAATGTTAACTTGTATTAAGGTCTGTGTTAAATTGGCTTTTGGTCATTGTCATGTCTTTATTACCTCCACACAAAGCAAAACGTTTTGTTTTTACCCCTGTTAGTTAGTTTGTACAGTTTCTCAGCTATTGACAGATTGTTGTATAATTTATATTTCTTACGCAATACCGTATGTGTTATTTAGACAAAAATTGCTGTGCGTTGAGTTATTTTCAGTGGACAGTAAAGATATACTGCTACTGCTCTAGTGTAGGCCTGTACAGTTTGTTTTCTTTCTATTGTAGAAGTATAGTTAGAAGGCTTGGAAGTGTCTCAGATATAATTAAATTAAACAGTTAAAAAGATATTGCTCAGTCTATAACCTGCATTGATGTTGACAATTTAAAGTGTGTCAGTTTTTACTGCTTATGATATTCCTTATTCAGTCATTTATAGTTTATTTAGCTATTTTAAATTACTTTCCATTTATAATTTAAAATTTTTATGTCTTTATTATTCTACAAATGTTGCGCTCGCCAACAGTGGCCTCTCTTCAAAACCTGCAAGCGGGTTCTTGTGCTCCAAGCCCAATAACGTAAACACCAATAACATCTTTGAAAAACTGGGTTATGATCATTTATCGGTTTTTAAAAACCTGAATATTACCCCTGGGATTTTCTAAACCCAATATTAGGTCATGTGTACGCCTATTAGTATATCCCAATTAAAAGGAACATTCATTTGTTTTCTGCAAATGTTCTATTTGAAAGGAAATACCCCACAGTTTTGGAGCAAGGACCACCTTGTTAGTGTGGTGAAAGACAAGCAACATTATGTCTTTATAGACGGTAAAATGCTAATTTCATTAACACTCCAAAGCAGATAAACATAGGAAGACCCTCAAAAAAAAGCCTACTACAAGGCCAAGTAACAAATCAGCTTTGATCCATTAAATATCCCTTCCCTCTCCTCCGTCATCTCTCTCTCTCTCATAAGTGACTACGGAGTGGGACACGTGCAGCTCAATTTCCTTTTTCTTTACGTTCTCGCCTTCCATTAATGAAGAAAGTGAGAGAAAATAGTGTCAAGTATGGTGTTGGGTCAGTATCTGCAAAAAAGCACAAACAAAGGCGACAGCTACTGCCCCGGGATCTTCATTATCCGCCGTGCTGCTGTTGTTGTGTGGAAACAGGAAAAAGAAGCGTACATGACGAGCATTGTGTCATGACATTCCGTGCGTCGCTGTTTTGATCGGGATATCATGATTGTTTACAATAACTATGTATACAGTAATAACCCTCTTTGCTCACGCATGTAAATGGGTTATTCCAGTTTTTTCAGAAACCATAATATTGGCCTTAACCCCAATATTGACTGCATGTAAACGTAGTCAGTGGCAGTAAGTTGAGTCTAAAAAAATACAACTAAAACTGAAAACCAGAAAGTTGAAACTGAAAACACTGTGACACAATAAGTGTAAAAAATTGGCGTAAAAAAAGGTCATAATACAAAAACTCTTTTAATTCTAAATTTTTTGATGGCACTACTGGTTTTAGTGTCAATGCAAATTTCTCAACAAAGCAAAGGTTTTTTTGGTCAATACCAAACGTTAATTTCAGTGTGCATAACAAAAATACAAAAATACAGTATGAAGGTCGTTCTCACTTTTGTATTATACTGTAGTTAGTTAGAAGCAAGGTTAGGCAAGTTTCAGTAGTGCTTCCGTAATGTTCAGTTGGACTTTCCACCCTTTTCAGAGTCGGCAGTGTTCATCCCATCGGCTGCATACCACATCGAGGAGGACATCGGTGAGCTGATGGTGCCCGTGAGGCGGAGCGGAGACGTCAATCAGGAGCTCATGGTTGTCTGCTTCACCCAGCAAGGTGAAATAATGTTGCGAGGTTTACACAGCAAAGGGCAAACATTTCCCTCTCGGATGTATTGGGAGAGCTGGCTGGCACTCTAATTTCCAAGAGTAATGTGCTCCTGAGTTAAAGATATAAAAAAACATGTGGCAGCATCACTAGAATATTATGGTACACAAGAGGAGTATAAAAAAATCCAGACGGCAACGATACATAAAATAAAATAATATTTAATATGAAATGTGAGTAGATTTAAATCTATAACATAGATATGACTGCGTTAACAAAGATCTATATTTTATCTGAAAATAACAGTTTACGGACCTCCGTGAATCACCACCTTATCGTGGTGGAGGGGTTTGAGTGCCCGAGTGATCCTGGGAGCTATGTTGTCTGGGGCTTTATGCCTCTGGTAGGGTCTCCCAAGTCAAACAGGTTCTAGGTGACGGGCCAGACTAAGAGTGATTCAGAAGACCCTAATGATGAAGAAAATCAAGAGGCATGACCGCACCTCGCCAGGACGTGGGACACCGGGGCCTCACCCTGGAGCCAGGCCTGGGGGAGGGGCTCGCAGGCGAGCGCCTGGTGGCCAGGCCTTCACCCGTGGGGCCTGGCTGGGACTAGCCCGAAGAAGCCACACGAGAACTCCCCCCCGCAGACCCACCACTGCAGGGGCAAGCCTAAGGATCCGGTGCAATGGGTCTTGGGTGGTGGTCGAGGGCGGGTGTCCGGGCGACCTGATCTTTGGCGGCCAAATCTGGTTCTTAGGACATGGAATGTCACTTCTCTGGTGGGGAAGGAGCCCGAGCTTGTGGAAGAGGCGGAGACATTCCGACTAGATATAGTCGGACTCACCTCAACCCACAGTTTGGTCTCTGGAACCAAATTCCTTGAGAGGCGACCTGGTGTGGGCTTATTAATAGCCCCCCGGCTTGTTGCCTCTGTGCTGGAGTCATCCCGGTGAACGAGAGGGTTATTTCCCTACGCCTTCGGGCTGGGGAAAGGGTCCTGACTGTGGTTTGTGAGTAGGCACTGAACGGCAGTTCAGAGTAGCCAGCCTTCTTGGAGTTTATCAGAGGGGTTCTGGAGAGCACCCCAGCTGGTGACTCCATAATTCTACTGGGAGACTTCAATGCCCATGTGGGCAATGACAGTGTGACTTGGAGGGGCGTGGTTGGGAGGAACGGCCTCCCTGATCTGAACCCGTGTGGTGGGTTGTTGCTGGACTTCTGTGCGAATCACAGTTTGTCCATAACAAACACCATGTTCGAACATAAGGATGTCCATAAGTGCACTTGGCACCAGGACACCCTATGTCGTAGGTCTATAATCGACTTTGTGGTCGTATCATCAGATCTGCGTCCGCATGTTCTGGGCACGCGGGTGAAGAGAGGGGCTGAGCTGTCAACTGACCACCACCTGGTGATGAGTTGGATTAGATGGCGGGGAAGGATGCCGGACAGACCTGGTAGACCCAAACGCGTAGTGAGGGTGTGCTGGGAACGTCTGGCAGAGTCTCCTGTTCATCGAACGGGAGACTCTCATCTCCAGCAGAGCTTCGCCTGCATCTCGAGGGAGGATCGGAATATTGAGTCTGAATGGGCCGTATTCCGTGCCTCCATTGCTGAGGCAGCCAGTTGTAGTTGCGGCCCCAAGGTGGTCGGTGCCAGTCGTGGTGGCAAGCCCCGAACCCGATGGTGGACACCGGGGGTTAGGGCTGCTGTCAGGCTGAAGAAGGAGTCCTATCAAGCATGGATGGCTTGCGGGACTCCCGAAGCAGCTGACAGGTCCCCGCAGGCCAAGCGGCACGTGGCTTTGGCTGTGCTCGAGGCAAAAACTCGGGTGTGGGAGGAGTTTGGTGAGGCTTTGGAGCACGACTTTCGGTCGGCCTCGAAGAGGTTCTGGCAAACCGTCCAACACCTCAGAAAAGGTAATGAGTTATGGGTCATGACCGAAAGAACGAGATTGCGGATACAAGCGGCGGAAATGAGTTTCCTTCGTAGGGTGGCTGGACTCATCCGAAGAGATGGGGTGTGGAGTTTGGCCATCCGGGAGGAGCTCAGGGTAGAGCCGCTGCTCCTTCACATTGAGAGGAGCCAGTTGAGATGGCTCGGGTATCTAATCCGAATGCCTCCCGGGCGCCGCCCTGGTGAGGTTTTTCGGGCATGCCCAGTCGGGAGAAGGCCCCGGGGAAGACTTAGGACACGCTGGAGGGACTATGTCTCACAGCTGGCCTGGGAAAGCCTTGGTGTCCTCCCGGTGGAGCTGGAAAAGGTCGCCGGAGACCGGGAAGTCTGGACTTCCCTACTGAGACTGCTGCCCTCGCAACCCGGACCAGGATAAGCGGAAGAAAATGGAATGGAATGGAACAGTTTACCCCATGGAAAATAATGGAACTATAGTTAATCTGTTCCAGGGTCAAACTGTCACCATTTTTAAACAATGTGATCTGTAATAAAGTGTACTGGAAATGCTGTTAATGATATTGCAGCAAAATTAACTCTAACATGTAAGTGTAATGAACAATTATGAGATAGGTTAAGCAAAGTTACCCCTGCAAATAATCATTATTTTCCTGTTTTCAAATGTCTCTACCCGCTTACAGTTTCAGCCACAGGCACCGTGCCCACCACTGTGCTGTCCTACTCGGACTACATCTCCCGCCCGGAGGACCACCGCAGCATCTTGCGCTTCGACAAGGGCGAGGTGGAGAAGCCCTGCCGAGTGGTGATTATCGACGACTCCTTGCACGAGGACGAGGAAAGCTTCAACGTCACCCTGAGCATGCCCATGGGGGGCCGCCTGGGAGTGCAGTTTCCCAGCGCCAGAATCACCATCGTGCCCGACATGGATGATAGTAAGACATATTTGTATTAGTAATAACGCTAATCAAGGTTGTCATGATGAAAATCTTGTCACTGTTGTCATTTGAGTGTTTTTGAGGTTGTCCACAGCCACTGCAGGTGATATTTGGGGTATCTAAAGGCATATGGCGTTTTTTTGCATTATTTTTGCCTCTTGTTGTTGTAGAAAAAACAGTGTTTAAAAATGCAAGGAGCCGAGAGTAACTGTAAAAGAAAAAAAAAAACACAACAGCAGA
Organism: Oostethus manadensis; assembly: GCA_024372805.1. Lineage (NCBI taxonomy): Eukaryota > Metazoa > Chordata > Actinopteri > Syngnathiformes > Syngnathidae > Oostethus > Oostethus manadensis. The sequence goes on from QODF01000102.1 coordinate 1,406,509, forward strand.
ACTCCTTTATTGAAAAGCCATTTTAAGCTCTCTAATTGTGGTGATGATGCAAAACCAAAGTCAGCATTCGGTCATTAGGTTGTACCTTGAGCCTATCCACGTACGGTTTAGCACGGATCTCGCTGGTGCTACAACAGGTCTCAAACTGTGTAACAGGTTCCCATGCAAGTCAGGCTTCTAGTGGATTTGTTTGACCTACTTAAATAAGCAGGAGGCGATGTGAGGGGAACGGCGCTTCGTGAACCTGACTGACTGACTGAGCGTGAGCGAACGCAGGGTCTTATGTGCTCGCTCCTCCTGCCTGTGAACTCTTGAAGTTTCTAAATAACACTCCCACTACACCTCACTCTTGTTAGATCTTAGACTTGTGATGTGATGGAAGTAAACAGATCTTAGTTAACAGTTAATTTATCTTATCGTTATTTATTGTTCAATGTTTTTTCCTTGTTTTTATTGCACTCAATAACAACACCATCACTCATTGGAGTTTAACTCAAACAAACAAATGTCTTGTTTAGGTTGGCTTTTACTAATTGCGACATTCTTTTTAGACAGAAAAAACAATATAGTCGTTCCCTCGCTTCATTGTGGTTGAAACATCAAACATGGTATCAAATTTTAATTAAATAACAAATGATCACGCCGCACGGTGGATGAGTGGGTAGCACATTCAGGAGCTTCACAGTCAGGAGGTTCAGGGTTCGAAACTCCGTTGGGCAATCTCTGTGTGGAGTTTGCAATGTATCCCCGCGCGTGCGTGGGTTTTCTCAAAAACAAGCATGTTAGGTTAATTGGCGACTCTAAATTGTCCATCGGTGTGAGTGTGAGTGCTTGTTTGTCTATATGTGCCCTGGCGACCAGTCCAGGGTGTACCCCGCCTTTCGCCCAAAGTCAGCTGGGATAGGCTCCAGCATCCCCGCGACCCTAATGAGGATAAGCGGTATAGACAATGAATGAATAAATGATCACAGTTTTGTGATTGAGTCAAATCATATGTAAGAAAATTGTACATATTCTTTGTCCAAACTAAGCATTTTCAATCATGAAAATGAAGTGAACAAAAATACAAATGTTATGTTTACTCTAGTGGAATTTATTTGACATTGTGTGTGCCGTTAGGAGGCGGGGCCTGGTAAAGTAACATGTGTGACGTCAGCTAGCTACTGTAAAGTTACTAAGTGTTAGCATGGTTAGCACTGTGGAGAGTGACAGAGACTGGCATGAGTTGTGGCTGACAGCAGCCCCTGTGTGAATGTCCACAGCACCTTAACAGCAGTATTCTACTACGGTGGCACTAGGTGTCAGGAATGTTACATTGATCAGACAATAGCCACAAAGTATCCTGTCATTGCTAAAGTGTGAGTGTATGTAATGTCTTATTTATGTCTAAAACGTCTTATTTTCTATTGTCATCTACTATATTGCATAGTACAAGTGTAAAAGTGAATATAGAAGTGTTATTTCATGTCTGCAGGGCTCTAATAATGCTAAAAAAACATATTTAGAGGGTTGTAAACAGCTTCGCTATGCTATGGCTATGATAGTATTCCATTTATAAATAAGGAATCCCACTTAGCAGACATGTACTTATTGTGGTCGGGTCTGGAATCAATTGACCGCGATAAACGAGGGACGACTGTAATATCATAGCATCATCTCCGTGCCACATATTGCAAACATGCACCAGGGATCATATCTGCTTGAACTGCATCATGGTGTTGCTATTATGTGCTGGAATGTATGAACCAGCTTGGTTGCAAGCAGTGCCATTTATACAGGTTTCAGCCCCTCGGTAATTGCAAGTTGTAGTTTATTTTGATATTTGACTGATTTTTTAAACACTTACACAACCTTTTCTAATACCATTATACAATAAGAATACCCTTTCAACAGTATTGCAACAGTAAATAGTCTAAGATAAAATCATTAGGTTACATTAAGGAACTTCACATGATTACAGTGGAGTGTTATTCATCAATTACCCCAGCAAATATGGAATCAGTCAATGGTTTGGACACACTTTCCCAGTTTCTTCCAAAGCATGAAAAGTGTGTTCTAACTTTTGGTAGTGTATACTTAACAAAAACACTTGTTGCTCCCATTGTTCATGAGCTGAACTCAAAGATCCAAAACATTATCCATGTACACAAAAGTCCTATCTCACTCAAATATACAAATCTATCTAAATCGGTGTTAGTGAGAATTTATAATTCATAATTCATCAACCTCACAGGTATTTCTTATGAAAATGCTGATTAGACAACATGATTATTGCACAGGTGTGCCTTAGGTTGGACCACATCAAAAGGCCACAGCAAAATGTGTAGTTGAAGTGTATTGAAGGAGGTCCGGCGGGGTCCAAAAACCAGTATGCTGATCGAGAGCATCCCAAACATGCTAAATGGGCGAAATCTGCAAGAGATGTTTTCAGCTTCCAGGAATTGTTTACCGATCCCTCCAAAATGGGGCCATGCATTATTATGCTGCAACATAAGGTGATGCTTGTGGATGGATGGCACAAAAATTACAAAGGAAAACAACCGTTCATGTTGTCCATAATGTCCAATCCAAAGGTAGTTAAGTTCATTTAGAACCTGAGCATGTTTATCTAAAAGTCTACTTCTATATGGCTGTCTGCCTTCAGCATGTGAGTGCCAATAAGCAGTACCAATCAATCCCTATTGATTGTTCAGTCCAACACTTTCTGCATTAGCTAAATCCCTATCATCAGCAAGGTAAACTTACTGCTTACATTGAAGGTAGAATGTACCATAGATTATTGTTGCTGGGTTCATTAGACAGCAGACAATTGAGGTGTAATTTTGAAACAGGAGAGGGAGACAGTCCATAATAGGACTGAGGCTGACAAGCTGCACCAACAGTTTTGTTTGTTCCTGCCGGATGTGTAATCATCAGTTCCTGGCCCCCTGGCTGCGTGTGTATGTGTAGAAATATATTGTATACATATGTGGGTGTGCGTGTGTGTGTGTGCTGCTGTGAGTGACAGCCGCAATCATGTGTTGCATACCACTTGTCATCAAATCACCAAACTCCCCTTCCTTTCTGCACAAACAAGCCCCGTGTATATTTCATTGGGATCTACTTATGTTGGTAGGTGTTTTAATGACAAGATTGAATGTTGCACATGGAAGCATTTTTTCCTTTCTACTGCCTCTTTCTGGTCAGAGCGCACACTACTGATTGCAGGAACAGGTGCTTACCAGAATGTGGTTGAATAAATACACAAACAAATGTGACTTACAAATTGGTAGAAAAAAAACACCTCTTGTGACAGTAGCTTTAAAGGTACAATTGTGAGCTTTTGTTAACTTGAGTTTTTGTTCTCTGGCTGCAGAAGCTACACTCAAAGAAATGAAAAGCCACAGGGCACTAATGTACAGAATGCGCCTTGACTACAGTACATACAGAAAGCACTGACGGTGCAACAAAGAGCAGCAAGAAGATGGAACCAATATTTGCTTTTTGCTAATGTTACCATTTGTGTCCAACAAGGGCGAGAATGTTGTCAACTTTTGCACCCAATGAACAAAGTTGTCTTCCCAACCCCACTATTTATCCCCCACTAACTAGCACACCTTCGCCCACAGAAAGGAAGGTAATTAAAATCTGAATTGTTTGGCATTCACATGAGCACACACTCTTCTTACGTGGCTCAGGAATTAAGCTGGGAAAGAGACAGAGAGAGAATTTTGCTGGCATGAAACATTTGTTTCTCTTGTAGGAACCCCGCTGCCAAAGGAGCAAAAATCCACTGATGCAGGGATTCTGTCAGTCCAATTGTCATCTGGCCCAGATTATTTCGTTTACATCTGATTTGCAACATTGAGTGCACAAGAACAAAATTGGAATGATTGCGTTCTAATTGTGTCACATCACAATGAAAATTAACATACTTCCCTGGCAACAACATTAGGTAAACCTGCTCAATATAATTAAGGAGAGCAGCCATTTGCAGCTCATTTTGTAATGGCCTGAAACATATTCTCAAAATAAAGTTACGATTAGGATCACGTTTTAAAATCAAAAAAAAATGTTGCAATGCTACAAGATATCAAACCCCTGTTCAGATTTGATAAAAATATGCATATATACTTTAGCTGTAGTCCTCTTTGTAGATGCGATATTCAGTTTAAAACATTATATCCTAATGTAATGTCATGTATCATTTCAATGATACTGCAACTGCAATGGCTTGGTTTTAACATGATTAATAAACCGATAAAAAGTGAAAAATATCAAAGTCTCTCGGCATTCTTAAATTTTTCTCTATTAAAAAAGTCTGGACACACCTGCTGAAATGTTATGGTCGACAAATGTATGTCATGTCTATGATAATTATGTTTATTCTCACTCTATCTGCATGTTGTATGACGTATAGACTGCACAGATTTTGGTAGGATGGGACTAAAGGGCCCACAGATCATTATTTCTCTCTCATGGTAATCCAGTCATTCGATCCAAGAAGGTACAAGGACACTCTGAAATGAAAATGTGATCTCCGCAAGAAACTGTAGAGGTCAAAGAGGTAGAGAGAAACTCTACAAATTCTAACTTTAAACCATAAAGGGGCTGCGATCAATTGAGCTCCAGACAGTAAGCGAGGGCACACAAGGACAAACGATATAAATGATGACTGATTGTGTGAAGTGTCTTATTAGCTACAAACAGTAGCTGTTTTTTCGAGCCACTGGTATCTCCCAAGATATTGTTTGGAGACCTTTAACGTAGATATATTGCTTCTGAGGTAAAAAAAAAAAAAAAAGTATGACACAGCCTTGCATTGATATTAGGGCTGTCAATCTATTCAAAAATGTAATTGCATTTTGTCCATAGTTAACTCTGAATTAATTGCAATTAATCGCAGAGAGAAAAAAGTTTTTTTTATCTATAATATGTGTACCTTTGAAAGATCATTTTAAAGTTTTTAATATGCCTATCAACATGAGACTAGATCATGTTTGCTTTTTACAAATTTCCGTTGATTAAACAGTCTGTTTTTTTTAAACAGCTCAACACAAAATGGAGCTCAATGCATAAAAAACAAACACAGTCAACAACAAGTAAACATTGGTAAGGTAAACTGTCCATCACTCAGATATATTCTCTTCAAGCAAATAATCTCACAAAATGACTAATGTTACAAATAAAAGTTTGCAAAAACACCAACACTAACTAAGTGAAATGAAAGCAAAGATACTTAATAAATATTGACAATAAAAATTGTCAACTGACAAAAAATAAAGTGCTCAAGAGCACTCAGTAGTAGCACTCAGCAGCAGTACTGAACTAGGACTGCGCCGATATACTGTATCCATTACACAATTCCTGAATCCAGATCCGGATATCCATCAAAATTTGATCAGTTCTTCCATATTCCATATACCATATTCCATTTCCGACAATTCCAGAGAAATCCATTCAGGACTTTTCAAGTTATTGTCTTTGTAGTTGTTGTCTGTATACGTTAATGTTCTTACGCAAAGAAAATGGATGGATGGATAATAATACTAATAGTTTGTTTGTAATGCACCTGACATAAAAAGGGCAAGTTAAAATACATAGAGTAGTTTAATAAAAAACAAAGTAAATGCTTACTGACAATATAGAAATACTGAGTAAAATAGTATTTGTTGTATGCTTATTTTCTAAGAAAGGGTTTTAGTTCTTTTTTAAAAGCGCCCACAGTGTGTGCTGCCCTAAGGTAGGAACAGATGGAGGGTAGTGGCTTCAAAGGCCCTGTCACCCATTGAAGTTCAGAAAAAAAACCAAATAAACACAACCACTTTACTTTGCAACAACTTTTTTCTGTCACAAATTGTAGTAAATTACAGGCGTTAGCGCTACAGACTTGACTCCCAGTTCTCAGCTTCCAAATAAACACATATTGCTAATATTGACCCTTGACCACCGTGAAAAGCTCAGCTTCCATCTCGCTGCCATGAAGTTAGTACGTCTCCTGGCAGAAATGCTTCCAGGCATGCCCGGTTGTTCTCCAGCGGCACGGATGGACGGCTCTCCTTGGAAAAGGTGTTCTTTTCCGTGGCGCAGACACACCATCTGTACTCAAACATCCTTAGAATTTCTCAGAGGAAGACTTGCCCTTTCTTGCTGAAGTAATTACTGTTTGATATTGCCTACGCATCCGGGAGTGTGTTTAGCTGCTGTCAGAACACTCGTACAACAAGACAAGACTCGTGTAATTTATCGTCCGGTTGGCAGTAAATTCTGCTCCGGTTCTGAAGGTATGTTTAGCAGCTGTCTTAAAAATGCTTGCTTTGGATGAAGAGAAAAAAATCACAATTGCAGGTAGGCGAGGACAGAAGCAGTTGTTATTTCTCACCTGGATTCCCGTACGTTCTGATATGAACAGGTGTCCAAAACACTTAACGGTGCTGAAACAATTTGAACAAAAACGCTCAGGCGAGAGATAGCTTTCAAAGCACGAATGCGTCATCGTGGTGGCGTTTCAAAGCAAGGTTAGTGGAGCACAGAGTGGGCACAGGAGCTTCTGCTGCCGGGGTTCAATTGAATCTCACTATTGGAGAAGCCACTTAGCCCTGTGGGGGTGTCACGCAAAGTTCAAGTGGATTCAAGCAGCCCAGTCGCTACTCCCCCCCTAACTGTGAGTGTTCTCCGCTTTGCTTTATTTAATGTTGCAGCAGGAGAGATATCTGCTCTGACAATATTATTTCTGGTGCATTTGCTTTGTGAATCGCCGGCCAGTAAACACAATGTGCTCTGATTTCTCTCACTAACCATAATATTAGAAACACCTCATCAGGTTAAGAACAAACAACAAATGTGTGGATTACATACAGTAAGTCCTGTGTGCTACGTCAGCAATCTTTCGGACTGAGTCGTGTTACACCGGTCTTATTTTATTCCAAAACTGAAATCATTCAAAATGCATTTATTGTACAGTATTGGTCAAATGTAATAGACTTAAATAATCCATAAAACAATAAACAGTGCTTATAACTTGTAAGGAGACAAAAATGTCACCACTGTGACTTTGGTCTTGACTCAACCTGTCTTCTCTTGACTTGATACTGAACTTGGACGTGCAGGTCTTTAATGTGACTTGACTTCAGACTTGCAAAACACTGACTTGTTCCTGCTTTTATATGTTAGCATGCATTCCAAAGCATTTGGAGCACAAACCAAAAAGAGGGCACCACAAAGTTGCGTGAAAAAATGAGGACACCCCACCACCATTATTACCTCTCAATCAAATCTGGGCACTATGTTTGTAAAGGCATACCTTTTAAAATCAGTCCTGTTCTATATTGTGCAGGTTAGGAGTGCAGTTTCTAACAAACAGAAAATAATGTGCTTTTTGCATAATTGCCTCTCAGGTGGGGTCTAAATGTGGATTCTCTACACTCACATTCGGGTAACTTTAGACATTCGCTGCCGCTCCAGTTTACCTTTCAGTTAATGAGTCGTGGCTCTTTGAAGCTTTCCCGTCTTTTCTGCCGATAAGCCCACAGTGGAGCTCCCGGCTGCCAACCTCAGCCTTGCGATAGATGATCTGATTACTACTGGTGTCGGAGACCGGATGAGGGAAGCCAAAACCATCTTTGTTTGCTTTCTCTGAGAGGTGGAGGATGGGGGGGGCATTCTGGCACCTGTCAAGCTCTTGATGCAGCACTCACTGTCCTCCCAAGCTCCCGGGACAGACGGAAGCCCATCGCTTTTTGTCCTTTTGCATGCACTTTGGGATTACATGGATGGTGGAAGTCCAAATCTTACAATCAAATGTTTTACCATTCGTTTAAGGTGTCTTAAAGGTCCCCTATATTGCAAAACGGACTGTTATGGTGTCTGACTGTATGTGTCCTAAAAACCTGTTTATGAACACCAAATCTGTCATCTCCCTCACTTGCTTGCTGCACTTTTGAGAGAAGATGCATAGTTTTCAAGTTATGGGTCTTCATGACATTTCTATCCTAGCTAGATTAGGACGGGGGACAGTTTTTTTTTGTTTTTTTAAACCCTCTGCTTCGTTCATTTCATTCACTTTATTTTGATGTCTCCACAGCAACTGCAGACTGTGGCCTCCGTTTCCATTGTATCATACCAGTGATGCATGTCTGCGTTTTGTACCCAGAATTGTTTGTTGTTTTCCATTTGTGTTGCCACAATGAACCACAGAGAAATTGTTGAAAATTGGATGTGGAAGAACTGATTCAATTTTGGGGATGATCCGGATCACCGTCTGAATCCAGGAATTAAAAAAAAAGATTCTTTAATATTGCGAGCTAGGACCATGTTTGGTATTTGTGCATATAACTCCACAAAAAAATGGCCAGAGCACAAAAATACAGGACAAGTTTCCAACAGGTTCTATAAAATATCAAAAACTGATCCAAAAAATGTAGAATTATTATTTTGGTGTGTATCACAATATTGGGGGGACTGTGGTGCTTGGTGGACGTCCGTCTAGTTTGCCTTTGTGTTTCTCACAGTGATGCAGATTTACAGATAATTACTTGTCCCTATTCACAGGGAAAAGGTTCCTGTTTTTTTTTGTTTTGTTGTCGGGTTTAAAACAATTCTTATCCACCCTGTCGGATTAGTAAATAGTTGCATCCCAACAGGAACGTGTCACTCGGTGAAAATGATGCACCTACTTGTGGTGTTGTGAACAGACGTGCAGACTGAACCACATGACACCAAAACTATAGAAGAAGAAAAAACGCTTGCATATAAAGTCTTTCCAAGGCTTGTCTAGACTGACAACAATGTGGAATGACTTCTATGAGTCATTTTGGTGTATTAGACAAAAAATATCAGGACAATGTCAACTGGGGTGATTTGCTTGTCTATATGGCCAACATTTTCAGATTTTCCCATTCGGGAAGTTGTATTTTTCAAAAATACAGTATCCAGGCACCGCTGTTCATGTGTGGATGAACGGCTGAATAAAATACTTTGCAGTTTTGACCTGATGAAGTGTTTTGGTGTGGCCAGCCCCTAACAGTAACCATTGCCTTCATCACAACTGGGCAGGAGATGTGCATGTCGGGTGCTGACACCCCAGTGTAACGGATGCCATCTGGGGCACCTGTGCAATGCTATGTTGATAAACCTCAAGAGTCACACCGGACATCACATTGACAGCTCATTCTTTTAGCTCAATGGCTTTTACTCTTGACTCTCACGCTACGGGCCTGACTGGACCAGGCAGGTTCAAACCTGTTCTGGCATTTCGGTATAGCATTCCAAATATATCCATTGAAAAGATCACAGTTCCTCACTGTTTGTGGTTGACAATGGCCAATTATTATTTTAAAACTTTGCATATTTATGTCTATGTTTTTGACCTAAATTCAGCGTTGTCAAGCATAAAAATGGCTAAAAGAACTAAAATATAAATATAACTCATGCAGAAGATATGTCACTTGTCTCTCTCGCAAAACCTGGCAACACTAACGCAAGTCTAAAGTGGTGTCATCCTCATCCTCAAAAACGTTGCAGTATTTTTACAGTTCAGTGGTTGTGTGCAAGAAGTGTGTGTGTGAGTGTAATTATAATGTAACAGCACATAGGTATTATTATTATAATTAATACAAGTGTGCAATGAAACAAAACTTAGGATAGTGGTATGTGTGTCAGTATTGCCAGGTTTTGTGGGGGAAACAAGCAACTCTCTTAAGGTCAGGCAGACAGACTTTATTCATCTCCGACTGAAAAGCCCCAAACAACAGGGAACTTTTCAAGCAATTTTACAAAAGCATCACTGGTGTCTCTCTATATCATGTGTTATTTACCCGTATAAGTCATATTTTTAGGGCCCGAGCACTAAGACGTATCGAAGGTGGTAGTTTCACACGGCCTCTCTTAGGCACCTGATACTATTTTGGAAAATTGCCAGTCAACTTCAACTCCACATTCTACATTCAGGGGTTGTCAGCTAGTCCGTATTTTCCACTTTTATGTTTGTCGATGTTTTATTTTTCTCTGACATGTAGCACTTTGTTGTAAAGTATGGTACGGTAGGGTGTTTGTTCTAGCTGTCTACTCAGAATGGGTCTGCAACCCACTTATGGGTCTTGACCCAACAGTAGCTAGTTGGCCACAGCTCCTAATCTAAAGACATTATTTTATGTATTTATATGTCAGTGGATGCAAATCCGCCTAAACATCACTCCAGGAAACTGTTTATGTGCCACAATTACAGTGTGAAATACCTGCCTAAGTGTTATTCTCGCACAGTATGTTGCTGGATCCAGCCGCATCAGCCTCCCGTATCCTGTTGTTAGGCCGCTAAGAGATGACTATGGATTGGATTGTACATCCTCACTTTGCTGTTTGTTCTCTGCAGCCCCCGTCTTCTACTTCGGCAACACCGACTACCATGTGGACGAGAGCGACGGTTTTGTGGAGGTGCAGGTGTGGAGGACGGGAACTGATCTCTCCAAAGCGGGGACCGTCACGGTGCGCTCCCGAAAGACCAACCCGGTCTCGGCGGAAGGTGCGTGTCTTCGCAAGCAACCCGGTTGTTGACAGCTTAGGAGAGTAAGCGCTAGAGAAATGTAAACTACGAGACAACAACAGGATTAAGTCATCACCCTGTCGCTATTTGTTTGTCCCCCTGAGCCTGAGAGTCCAAGGAGATTTTGATGCTGGATATGTGGAGGGGGGCTGACCTGTGGAATGCAAACATGGTTTGAGGCTACAAAACCCAGACCTCTTGTAGAGGCACCCCTTTTGTGAGAGTAATGGTGGTTTGAGTGAGGATGCAGCATTTGGAATTTCTTGTGATTGTTTTCCACATTGATTTGCACTTAAGAGTTTTGGTTGCTATACCCTTAAGCATTCTTCATAGCCTATATAATCTCATGCCTTCAGGCACTGATTTCCCCCATGCCTTTACCACCAGCTACTCCTGACAAGCTCCCTTGACTGCGTCTTAATCTCAAACTACCACCTAATCATATGCAAACTCTGACTTGCACACTGCGGGTTTTGCGTGCAGTACATGAAAAAAGCCTGCAGGTCAGGGCTGCCCTACAGGGGGAGAAAAGTGCAACAAGGCTGTCAGAAATTTTACTGGAAGTACAATAACAATGATGGTGGTCCAGTCCATGGTGACTCATCTGTGTGAAATCAAACAACCACTGAAAGGAGGCAAGCCTGGGATGTTAATTTGATGCTCAACTGCGAAAGCTAATTTTAACATGCTTCAACTACATGGTGGATGAAAACACAGTTCAATTTGCAATTTTGTTCCACCCTTCTCTCTAGTATACTGTACGGGGATCAAATTTGGCACCAATCTGCCAAACCACCTAGGAATAGTTGGTTTCCCAAGGACCTAGGGTGCACATCCTTTTCTTTGGAATTTCCTAAAGGTTCCCTATTGTCCCTTGAGCCTGAGCACCAAACGTATGCATAGAAATGCATCATCTTCCTCAAAAAAGCAGGCATCGCCACAAATCTTAAAAAATAAATCTGTCTGTCAGCTGCAGGTGTGGGAGCTGTAAGTTTGATCATTTGGGGCCCTAAAAGCATCAAGTCTAGGTTTTAGACGGCACACTTACAGTACCGATTATTAAAAAATAAAATAATATGGGACCTTTTATAAGTTATAACTAATGTACAATAAAACGCATCGCACGAGCAGAATGTTTGACGACACATTCTGTTGTGCTCGACAGCTGGAGCAGATTATGTCGGCATTAGCCAAAATCTGGACTTTGCTCCTGGCGTTACCATGCAGACGTTCCGTGTCACCATCCTGGATGACCTAGGCCAACCGGTGCTGGAGGGTCCGGAGAAGTTTGAAGTGGTACTCCAGATGCCCGTGAACGGGATTATCGGGGAGCCCAGCAAGGCCACCATCCTCATCAACGACTCAATTTCTGACTGTAAGAGAAGATCCTCAAAACGTATGCATGTGTTGAGTGGTTGATGGTGCTTATGTGTGTTTTCTGTGTAGTGCCAAAGGTGCAGTTCCGTGATACCATGTATGTGGGCAATGAGAACTCTGGCCAGATATCAGCTACAGTGTACCGTAGTGGTGACATCAGCCACAAGTCCACAGTGAGATGTTACAGCAGGCAAGGGACAGCCCAGGTCATGATGGACTTCACCGAGAGACCCAACACAGACGCCTCCATCATCACCTTCTTGCCAGGTACGAGGCGTATCACAATCTAATGTGTACACTTTTGCAGCCACCGGTACAATCTAATAAGATTCACTATTTTCTCAGGGGAGGTGGAGAAGCCTTGTCTCCTGGAGCTGGTGGACGACACAGAGCACGAGGAAGAGGAGGAGCTGCGTCTCGTGTTGGGCAGCCCGAAAAGTGATTCTCCATTCGGAGCATCAGTTGGGCGGCAGAATGAGACGCTCATCAAAATAAAAGACGATGGCGACAGTAAGTCCATTTTTGTCCCCGTCCAACTTGTAAATTGGTGTGGTTTAACTATGCTGCACTTCGCTTCCCCAGAGGCGGTTATTAAGTTTGGAGAGACCAAATTCAGCGTGAACGAACCGAAGGAAAAAGGACTAATATCCGTGGTGACAATCCCAGTGCTTCGCGTGGGAGACTTCTCTAAGGTCTCCGTCGTAAGAGTCCACACCAAAGACGGCTCTGCGACTTCGGGGGACGACTACCATCCCATATCTGAGGGTGAGTGTCAGGACAGGGTGTGCAATGACCTGAAGAGACTGTTAATGAAATGTCATATTTTTCTGCAGAGATTGTGTTCAGGGAGGGTGACACGCTGCACCACGTGGCAGTGGAGGTTTTGTACGACGGCGTTAGGGAGATGAGGGAGGCCTTCACAGTGCATCTGAAGCCCGATGAAAACATGGTGGCAGAGACGCAGGTGAGGCCGCGTCAGCATCTCATTCAAAAAGTGGTTAAAACCAGTTTGCATATCCCTGGAAGGTATTAAATGGTGTGATAATGCCATTACATTTTTTAATTAATTGGTCCGATCCTGATCATCTTCTTTGATGTTGTTCCCCGTCCTTGTCTTTCAACAGTTAACCAAAGCCATCATCTATATCGAGGAGACCAACAGCATGGCAGATGTGACTTTCCCTTCGGTGCCCAGGGTGGTTTCTCTGCTTAATTACGACGACATGGACAAGCACAGAGATTCTCTCCCTGTGGCTGGATACCCTGTTGTTTGTGTCACTGTATGTCTCAACCTGTAGCAATATCGAATCATTTATAATATGACCCCTGTGAGTGACAGGTCCAATATTTTTTCCCCATCCCCAGGCGTGTAATCCCAAGTACCCCGACTACGACAAAACCGGCTCCATCTGCATGAGCGAGAATATCAACAACACGCTGACCCGCTACCGCTGGCTGGTCAGCGCCCCCAAAGGCCCGAACGGTGTCACCAGCCCCATGAGGGAGGTGGACTTTGACACCTTCTTCACCTCATCCAAGGTCATCACACTGGACTCGGTCTACTTCCAGGCTGGCTCCAGGGTCCAGTGCGCCGCCAGGGCGGTCAACTCAGATGGCGACGAGGGGCTGGAGCTCAGCAGCCACATAGTGTCCATCAGCTTGGATGAAGGTGAGTGTCTCTCTTTATTTCTTGTTACCTCCCCCAAGGAGGGGTTGTCCTGTTATTATGTTTGTTTGTTTCTATTTCACTTTGGCTTTATAGTCACCGATGTCAAGTAGAATAGTTTTGTTTAAAAAATATTTACATTTCTGACCGTATTTGTGATCTCAACATTGGCCGTTCATTTTTTTGACACAAGAATTTATAGTAGCTTAGTTGTTCATTGTGTGTGTGTCATCCACCTATGCAATGGATCATTTTAGAACATTTTGAAGATATTAGATGAGATACGTTGTAGTCATCTGCATCTGTGCATTCTTACTTTATTGTCTAGTTTAGGGATGGGCAAACTTTTGGACTCGCGAGCTACGTTGGGTTAAAAAATTTGTCAGAGGGTCTATCTTTATACTGTATGGTGGTCATCAAACACAACAACACACGTACTCACGTTGCAACAGAACGGAAACAACACATCCACAAAGCGGTAACGTATCACATAAATCAACAACTACTACTATGCCGCTTATCCTCGTTTGGGTCGCAGGGGTTGCTGGAACCTACCCCAGCAATGGACAATTTAAAGTTGCCAATTAACCTAACATGCATAAACTACTACTATGTGGGTGATAAACAACTAAGCGCTAAACATAACACAGAACCTAAAATTGGTACTTCCAAATAACCACAAGGCAAGCCAGCAGCAACAACAATGTAACTATAAACAATAAAAAGCTGAAATAAAAACATATTTTGCAATTGAGTAAAAATGCGACAAACACGGCCAAATGTTGGGAGAAAGAGTACTACAATTTTTAATCCTTTGAAAGCCCTGTAACATGTATATTGTTTGAATTAGGACAAAGTTAACCTCAATTACAAAAAAATAGAAGTGTCAGTAAATACCACATTCCAACTTCATTTCAAGATTCAATAGTCTTTTATGTTTCTCTCCTTCTCTCTTCAATATAGCGCAAATGCATGACTACCATATTTTTTTTTCTTCTCTTGTTCCTCACATCTTAAGTCTTTTGTCAGTATGCAGCCCACGTCTCATTCTGTGACAGTTCCCTCAATACTTCACAATACTTCCCTCCTCCCTTTTGTTACCTGCCTTATGTAGTGTCCATTGTGTACTGTGTATTGTAAGCTTCTCACGTGTGTAGATATGCACTCTATGTATCTGTTACCATTGTAAATACACATTCGATGTTTGCAATAAAAAACGATGAAGTAGTCCTGATTGTCATTTTTCCCACCACTGCGCAATTAAATGAACAGTGTAAATAGGAAGTATGAAAATATAAAAGAAGTGTATAAAAAAGAAGGTGTACATACAGGGTATTTTAAAGTAAAAATATAGAACTATAGAGGTCAAACTTTTTATATTAAACTTTTTTTGCAGCGCCCCTTTTTGGAGATAAAATGTTTAATGCGCCTCCGATGCTCCAGAAAAATACGTTAATAATAAAACGTGTTCATGGTAGCCCCGCCCGCCTGTCATAACGTCGGCCTCCCCCTAGGGGACACACCCCCCAGTTTTAAAACCACTGCCTTATACAGGATGCCCAATAAACAGAGAAATAACAACAGCGTAAATACCACCTAATATAAGTGTATGCAGGGAATAAACGCTCAAATCTCAAAGTAAGTCTCATCTGGATCTTATCTAAACTGAGCAGTGGGAAGCACTTTTGATTTAAATTCCCCCTAAGCATGTTCAGTGCTTGTATCTTAGTCAAATCTCTTGATGAGGATATACTTTTTTGTGCTAACGCAGGTTATTTTAATTACATTATCTTCCCTTGGATCCACTGACGGTGGATGTGACGAGATGCTAAGTTGTGATACATATTACGTGGTTGACGTTTTGATTTCACAGGTGACAAACATTCACTGAGCGCTCTTGTTTCTTATGGAAATAAGTTCCCGCAATGAGCAGCTGCTGTGGGAGATAAAAATCATGTCTGTAGTGGGTTTTTTTGTATTTTTTTTGGGGGGGGGGGGATAGAACTAAATGTTTGATGTTTGTTTACGGCGGTTCTGCAGGTATGTGCCAGCCACGCACGGTGGGCACGGTGGGAGCCGAGCCCTTCTCTGCCAAGCTGCGCTACACCGGCGCTGAAGACTCCGAGCATCCCAACCTCGTCAAGCTGACTGTCACCATGCCTCACATCGACGGTACTGTTAACTTATCTCCTCGTGGGGTCAAACGTCACACAGAAACACATTACGACAACAGCACTCAACTTTTTGAGCCCTTGCTTTATTGTGGACTAGCAGGCCAAATGTATTACTGATTGTGAAACACGTCACTCTAGAAATATTGGAAGTAGCGGGACCCAACACCAGAATGGAGCATTTGAACTACGACCTGTGAGAGAAACTTGTCAGTCCATATTATCAAAATGGAATAGCATTTCATTTTTTCATCTCTGTGGCACAAGCGGTTCAAATCCTGCTGCAGGCAAAAATACATTTCAACCAGTTATTAAAGAAATGCGAGTCTGTTTGCAGGCTACTGTTGAGGTGCTCTTGAGCCACTGAACCCCTCCAGGTCTCAGCTCAGGAGCACAGTCACCCTAAGATGACTGCTCTTGTTCTGTGCAGTGTACAAAACAATACATACAGCAGAGTGTAAGCTGAATTTCCTCTTGAAATAAAATTCTAATGTATCAATAATACTGTATATTTAATGTCCATCAGGTATGCTGCCTGTTGTCTCCACCCGGGCCTTGTCCAATTTTGAGCTCACTCTCAGCCCCGACGGCACCCGCGTGGGCAACCACCGCTGTTCCAACCTGCTGGACTACTCCGAGGTCAAGACGCGCCACGGCTTCCTCACCGACGCCACCAAAAACCTGGATGTGATCGGCGAGACTGCGCCTTACCAGTACAGCGCCTCCCTCAGGGGCGCCGGCACACTGCGCTTCTACCGCAACCTCAATTTGGAGGCCTGTCTGTGGGAGTTCACCAGCTACTACGACATGTCTGAGCTGCTCAGCGACTGCGGGGGCACCATCGGGACTGATGGACAGGTAAGAGGCCCCAACTTTGGAGCCCAACTCTCACCTCTGACCCCTTTTGTCATATCCAGACGTGAGGAGTGAGGTGATGAGTAGCACAGCAGACAGGAATGTAGACTCGGTAATAAGCAGTCTGCTTTTTCCCAACCTCCCCTCTTCCATTTCAAAATCTTAACCAATCACAAGCATATTAAAACCACTCTGGTGCTTCTTTTTAAGACACAAAAGTAAACACTGCAGGCCTGCACTTCTTTGTCTTCATCCGAGTGGCAAGTTTGTAACTTTGTAAAAAAAAAAAATAACATTTTTAAAAGAAAACAAAATGCCCTTTTTTTCTTAATGAGCAGAACGCTGCGTCTGCAGCAGCTGTCGGAGGTGGAGAAAACACACAATACCAATCACCACCTGGCAACACCTACCTGACAAAGACAATGTTTTAAATGATTGTGGACAAAGACGAGTTCATTACAGGGGGTGTCCTAAAAAGCCATCAATCTGCTTAATAGCTTTGAAACGTCTAGAGTCTCATTTAGGTAAGCATTTTTGCATGACAATATATCTTCTGAAAGAACACCAACAATAGAAAGTAAACTTGTATATACATTAAGAGTAGTCAGTGTACAGCTTGATTAGCGTAATAGATTTACTATCCACTGAAAAGGAATTGTTTAAGTCGATGGCAACACAAGCGAGGAGCCAGATAAGCATTTTTTGGCTGCAGTCAAGCATGACGGTGGTCATGTTGGGGTGTGTGGTTGCATGAGTACTGCCAGAATTGGGAAGCTACGGTTCATGAAGCAGAGCATGCCCTCCTCTTTGTCAGTTTTCCAACGTGATAAAGACGCCAAACACACCTCCAAGATGACAAGTGTCTTGCAGAGGAAGTTGAAGATGATGGCATGGCCAAGACCTGAATCCAATTGAGTACCTATGGGGCATCCTCAACCGGAAAGTGGGAAGGTGTCTAACATCCACTTGCTTCACCAGCGGTGCCATCCTGAGCGATGTGTGTATCTCTGGTGCATTCCATTCCCAAAATGATTAAGGCAGTGCAAGATAACAATAGTGCTGACACAAGGACACAATTTGGACAAGTTCACCAGGATTTGGTGGTGTTATACTTCTCAATCATGACTGTGTGCTGCCTCGTTTTTAGTGGATTTTAGATCAGTACTGGATACGATCTTCATGATCGGGATCGTTTACAGATCCGCTGTATTTTGAAAATCAGATAAGATTGGTTTGTGTCAAATGATTAGTTCTCCCCAAAAAGTATTGTAATGGCGTCTGGCCAATTAGACTTATTTTCATTAAGGACCTAACTCATATTAGGTTTGTTACAAAAGCCGAACAATATTGTTGGTCAAACTGTGTAATAAAAAAACAATTCAGCAATACTTTGGTTGGATTTTTATATATTTTTGAAGAGCTATTTTCAATAACCATAATCAATTCCACATACCGTGTTTGTAACAAAAGTTACAAAAAAAAAAAAAGAATCACATCGGATCGGCAAGACTATAAAAATAAATTGGATGAGATCGGATGCCAAAAAATGTGGATGGGACATCCAAGTTTACTTCCGATAATATTGTTTCTTGAGAAAAAATAGTAGAACGTTTGCTGAAATGTGAGGGGTGTACTCACTTTATTGAGGTGCTGTTGTCTGCCCACACTTTTTCCAGCAAGGGCTGCACAAAAAATTAAGGGGCCTGCTTTGATATAAATGATAAAAGCTTGATGGGCAAAGCAATTAAATATCTTTGAGTACATACAAAAGAGGCCAATACGTCATGTGCATTGTAATACAATTTTAATTCATGAATTCATTTCCAAACAGGTATTATGTAGTCTGTTATAGTCAATTAAATGCAATAATAATTGTATTGTGATGACGAACAGCTACTTTTTAAAAGTTTTTTAGTTTCAAGTAAGTTCTTTAATTTGCAGTTTTTATAAAGTTCCCTTGCCATCCATCCCCAAATGTTCTCTATGGGATTTAAATCAGGGTGACATGTGAACAGTGATGTTATTCTCCCTGAAGAAGTCCTTCGTCAACCGAGCTTTGTGAACTGCAGTGTTGTCCTGCTGAAAAACCCACACAGACGAGGGCCCTCAATCATGAGGGATGCCCGCTGCAACATCTGCACGTAACCAGCCGCCGTTTACACTTTGCCAGGGAGCACCAACCATGGGACATTGAAAGGTGGAAAAAAGTTTCATTCTCTAATGAGAAAAAAATGTAACCTTCACGGTCCAGATGGCTTCCAACGTTACTGGCATGACATGGAGATCCCACCTGGGATGTTTTCTACCCGGCACAGTGGAGGGCGGTCCATCATGATCTGAGGTGCTTTTTCATTCAGTGGAACACTGGAGCTTCAGGTGGTGCAGGCTTGTCAGACGGCGGCTGAGAAGTGCTTTTTGTCACACTCCCCCTTCTTGCTTTTGCATATTGTAGCGCTACATAAAACCTCATTAAGATCCAAATGTGCAAAAGGTCAATTTTAGCAATTTTTCAACTGGTCCTAAGATTTTGATTGGGAGCGTATATATACTGTACATGCTGCGGGCCAACAACATTTTTGGTCGCTAAGGGCTGGACTTTGAACAACACTGGTGTTGTCCATACAGATGATCTAATACAGCTCTCATCATTTTAATGGACTGTATTTATGCACAGAAAGCAGATTTTATCATTGATAAACGATGTGTTGCGGGTCATTAGTGCACGTTTGATTAAAGATTAAAAAAGAGCGCTTACAGGTTGCTTGTTTGTTTAATGCTGCAAATAAAGCATGGCACTGTGCTGCTTGAATTATTAATACTCTGACAGGAAAAGTAGCTGAGGTTTTCTGTGTCTGTTTTGTTTTATTAAAGAACAATCGAGGTAGAGATGTGTGTGGGGGGAGAGTTGTGTTGCTAAGCGCCATGAAGACACGTCGACATGGTTTCAGGAGCCGCGAGGCAGGATCAAATGGGGAAAAGGACACAACCTTTTGGTTTTAGCTCAGAGAAAACTAATGGAGGGCTGACCCGCTGTAGTGTCATGTCCCGGCTTAGCAGGACCACATAAACCCATTAAGGCCCAGCAGGATGTGTTGGGAGCACGTGATGTGTGCAGATGCTGGGCGCCCGGAGGCTCCATTGCTGCCTGCAGTCGCACGCCCGGCCAGCACGGGAAGGCAGGCAGGCACATGTGTGGCAGGTCGGATGGAAGGTGCACAGATAGCTCATTTTTAGAGACACGCTTGTTGCAACAGGTTGGGTGAATTTGTGCATTTTTCTAACGTTTGAGCACATTTAGGAAGTCTCAGTCTTAGTAAGTCAGTATTGGCTTATATTACAAAATACAAATAATCTCAATAAATGTCCTGGAATTTATGATCATGAAGTCAAGGGAACAAGTTTGTTAATGTGTCTGTGAGACAGCATGTTTCTAAAAAATACAGTAGTAGCCTTCTTTACAGCCAAAAACGTTTAAGAAAGAGTTCTTAGGCAGGCACAGTTTGAAGGGAATTGCATTGAACAAAGGACAATATTTTAGCAATCCATTCGCGCCAAAAAATGTGGCCTTTGAAGTATCTATGAGCAGCATATTTAATGACATCACAGCAATTTATCTGACAATAGTGCTTTTCTATGAGTTTGATGCGGTGGCTAATTAGCCAAATCTATCATCCTCTCACTTGTTATCTCCACGTTTGAGACAAAAGGTGCCCAATTGTACAAAGCGCCTCTGACGCAACCTAAGATAGATGAGCCCACCAGTGGCGGCTGCTGGTCGTTGAAGCTCATACTTTTCACATTCTTTTACATTATAAATGTGTTTATTTTATTATGTTAATTCTACCCCCCCTTCCTTTTCAAGAAAATGACTTGTGACCCTGCCGTACCTACAAGGCGTCTTTTCTGCTGCTTGTTAGGCAAAGAAACCACAGAGTGACAGGAGAGAGTCGCCAAACTCAATGCTAGTCGTTTTTAACAAAGACAAAGTCACCGGATCAGTTCAACAACGGACTGAAAAACTTTGAAAATGCTACGCTGGAGGTTTATACTGTAAAATGGGTTCGGCCTCTGACAGATCATCTAATCATCATGCAGAAGCTGACTGACTCATAGACCACCAGACATGCAGAGCGTCCAATGGGCAGGACAAAGCCCAGCATTTATCCAATGACCGTCCAGTTTTGCACATTGGAACAACCTATGCTATGTTTCCCCATTGAAGTCAGTAGACACTGTTAAAGCGCAGTCGGTGTTAACGCGCTGTTGTGATGATTGAGAAGGAAGTCATGGCAGTTACCTGTGATAAGTAGCTGATTCTGAACAAAAGATGAGAGTATTTAATGAAAAAATTCACACAGCTGTATATATTTAACCACTTTTTCTTTTATTTGACATTTTAGAGCAGTCTTAGAGCAATCGCCATCGGAGCCCACCCTGTGTATAGAACCACTTCCCTGTATTATAACATGGGACATTTAAGATGTGATTTTTTTGTGATGTTGTGATTGTGACACAGCACCAGAATAGAATACAACTACTGTTCCCTCTCTGCTATTTGTTGACACATCTGCACATGTTAATGGGTATGTTTCCTGTGCAGGACAGTGTTTTGTTCTGGAAAATGCCCCTAGTTCCTCTTCTTTGTGTAAATTTACTTGCGGAACGTTGAGCGGGTTTCAGTGAAAGCAGCCCGGCTGGCTTGGCAAAGGAGGCAGTGCATTGTGGTTATTGTATGCCTTCTTTCCACAGCACCCACTTTCCTCCTGGCAGCAGCCTTTGTTTATTTTCCTAAACACGGCGCTGGAAAATGTTTCACTAGCACTAAACACATCGTTCACAGCTTGTTTGTTTGCCAGAGCTCTAAGTAGTAGCGCTAAATAGTTAATCAAGTACTCTGTATGCTTGCAGCGTGTTGCCAAAGCCTGACTTAATGATGAACCACAACATTAGAAAGGCCTACCTACACACTCCTAATGGCCAACAAAAGTGGAACTGGATCAAACTTTTGTAAGGCTCAGTTTTGACTGACAATATTTTAAATCAATATTTAAAAATATTTTATTATGTTTGTAAAAGCAGAATTTGGGTGTTTTTTTGTAAGTGGTTTTGTTTATTTTAACCCTTTATATGTAAAATTTAACAGCAATGTTTTGTAGAGCCCTTTCTTCTTCTTCTTCTTTTTACGTTTATGTTACATAAACATGTGTAATATCATCAACATGTAGGAATTTTATATTATCATTACTATCTATATTGTTTCAGTTATTTTCCCTTGCTAAATAATTTTATACAGCCCTTCAAAACGCAACAATATACATTTTTTTACTTTTATGGTATATCATAAACAATTACAGTAGACAAAACACAGAAAAGACTTTAATTGCAGATGACAAACCTGATATTTTTTGTTTTTATTAAATGGTATAGTCATAACAAATGGGACCATTCCCAGTGGGATACATTGTGCTGGTCTACAACCATGTGTGTAAAATAATCATTCTAAGGCCATTTATTTATTGTTGTTATTATTAATATAATATTAATTATTTTCTATTTTTGTCTTGCAATATATATATATTGTATTAACCTGATATTTTTTACATTTATTAACGTATAGGGTCCTAAAGTGTTCCCCAGTTGGAAACAATGTGTGTGGTCATCTTTGTGACAGCATTTTCTTTAATGAAGCTTTCTGATCAGCCCTTCTGAATATAACAGGTTGCGGGCTGTCCTTGCAGGTGCTGAACCTAGTCCAATCCTACGTGACCCTGCGCGTCCCCCTCCACGTGTCCTACGTCTTCCACTCCCCCGTGGGTGCAGGCGGCTGGCAGCACTTTGACCTTCAGTCAGAGTTGAGGCTGACCTTTGTGTACGACACTGCCATCTTGTGGAGGGACGGCATCGGCAGCCCTCCCGGAGCAGAGCTACAAGGTGATGGATGGGCTGCATTTATTGCCTTCAATGGTAAATATGTTATTGTTAGACAAATAAGTCATCTAATACACTCTTTGCAGGCGCCCTGTACCCGACCAGTATGCGCATTAACGGGCAGGGACGACTGGTGGTCAACTTCCGCACTGAGGCTCGATTTAGAGGCCCGTTTGTCGTTACGCATCCCGGTAAGTTTGGACACAGTATTCCACCATGTAATAAGAATAATTACACCTTCATGAATATAATAATGCTCATGCACGGTGGTGTATATTTTGTGCTCATAAGTAGGCTGCAGGGACATATATTATTGTTACATCATTAAAAAGTCTCATTTGCACAATAATGTTTATCTATTCCCATTATGGACTGATTGAGAGTGCTGCATGTGATGAGTAGGAATTGCACATACAGTGTTTTATAGATGATGTGTCTTGTCTATCATCATCAGCCTCCGCCCTCTCCTCCATGGTCATGTGTGCCAACCACCCAGGATTGACCTTTAACCTGAGCCTGGTGAGGAGCGAGCCCACCTACAACCAGCCCATCCAACAGTGGACGTTCGTGTCAGACTTTGCTGTGAGGAAACATCTTTGTCCATCTTGATTTGATGTTGTGTTTCCTTGTCTGATGTTGTGATGACATCCCTTTCAGGTGCGCGACTATTCGGGCACATACACCGTCAAGCTGGTGCCGTGCACGTCGCCGCCCAACCTGGAGTACACCAACCCTCCTGTGTGCAATCCCAGAGAGCCGGTAACCTTTGACCTGGACATCCGATTTCAGCAGGTAGAGCAGGAAATGTTTTGTTGCCTGCCACGCGTTTATTAGCATGCAAAGTCAGTCAGTAAAAAGACAAGCTAAACCATTTGAATGGTTTTGGTCAGCATTTTAAATACTCCAAAACTGAAATCGATGAAAAATTTGCCAAATTATGTTTGCATAAACATGTTAGGTTGGATTTTTCAAAAATTAACTAACTAAATAAATATACTTCTTAAAAGTATTAATTTATTAATTACTACCTTGAACAATTATAATAATTATGTAACATGTATTTTTACAGTAATTAATTAGTGTAAATTAGTATAATTGTGCAAAATATTCCACTTTGTAACACCACTTAACCAAATTATTTATTTTTGAATTGTTGAAAATAGCCAACTTGTTTTATTTCATGTATATATACATAAAATATAAATATTATGTTTTGTAATTTAATGAAAGTGTTGAATTTAATCAGGTATATTTTCTAATGTTAAATGCTCACAAAACAACATTTTGTAAAGGTGTCCTTTTACCTGGTTTTATTTTAAACCTTAAAAAAACAATATCCCTGCAATGTAAAGTAAGAATATACTGTTATCATAATTTTATGATGGAAAAAAATGGTAAACAAAAATTATTTCCAGAAAAAGAAATATAAATATATAATTTTATGAGAATAAAGTGGTAATTTAAACAATATAATAATATTTGAAGACAAAAATCCTGATAAATACTGTAATAATCATAATGATGATGATAATATATTATGGGAAAAATACAGAAATGTAATTTTACCATAAATAAAGTAAAATTACACACAAAAACATTTTTTTAAGTATTTTTTTTTTTAAAAGAAAAACACCATCATATTATTATTTTTTGAGAATAGAGGTGCAACATTGTGAGACAAAAAATGTATTTTTATTTCTTATAAAAAATGTTGTTATGGAACAGACTGAGGGAACTAACCATACTTGATGAAACTTGTTCGGAACATTCTGTACTGTATGTTTGTGTGCTGTAGGTGAGCGATCCTGTCGCTGCTGAGTTCAGTCTCAACACAGAGATGATGCTGCTCTCCAAAAAGTCCCTGTGGCTCTCTGATGGCTCCATGGGCTTTGGCCAGACAAGCGATACGGCCTTCTCACAAGGTGCTCTCCCCCAAAAAGACCAACTGTGTCTGTAGTAGTTTATAACAGATGTTAATAGAGTGAGTGTGTGTCCCTCCAGGAGACACCATCTACGGCCGCGTCATGGTGGACCCCGTGCAGAACTTGGGCGACTCTTTTATTTGCAACATAGAGAAAGTGTTCCTGTGCACGGGCGCTGACGGCTACGTGCCCAAATACAACCCCGATCACTTTGAGTTTGGCTGCCTGGCTGACGCGCCGTCACTCCTCTACAGATTCAAAATCATCGTGAGTGCCGTGAGACCGCGTGTGCTCCGCATGTGTGTCCAACTGAAAGTGTTGTTTTGCAGGACAAAGCCCAGCCAGAGATGCAGGCCACATCTTTCGGCAACGTGGCCTTCAAGGCCCTCCTGGCTGCGGATGACCCCGCTGCTTTAGCGCTGGTGAGGCAGCCTGGATCTGATGGATTCAGAATGGAGTCCTCCGCCCTCTTCCAGGTCAGATCATGCACATGCCATTTTTACACACGTCATAATCTTATAGCTCAATCAAATATTCACCTTTAAAAGATAAATGTTATTGTTGAACTCCAACAATAACACAGTGAATGTAACATCTTGGGTCTCAATGAAGAACAATTATGCAATTATGAAAATAAAGTTGTAATTTCGGTAACACTGTTAAAAAAAAATCCCACTTTTACAAGAAGAATTTTCAGAAAACATGAGAATGTATGTTTTGTCAAAAATAAGTCATAATTGAATGAATGAACTAATACAAAAAAAAATGTAAATAAATAATAAAGTCAAACTATTTCTTCAGAAATAAATCATGTTACATTAACCATAAAATCATCTTAGAGAAAAAAGCTGTAGTATTGTGACACAAAAAACATAAAATATCAATTTTAATATATAATAAATGATATAATGCAGGGCTGTTTTTTTATTGGCCCGCAGTAAAGTAATAATTCAATAATTATGTGGGGAAAAAATACAAGAAAGTAGAAATTGTAAAAAAAATACTTTAAAAAAACCTATAAAAAAAACATTAGAAAACAGGACAAAACTGCTGTAATTTTGCAAGAATAAAGTCAGAATATTAGGAGAAAAAAGCCATTTTCTAATTAGATAAAAGTTGCAATTTTCTGAGAATAAACTTAATGTACTAAACAAACTAAATGTAACTTTAGTAGCATACGGTTGAAATATTAGAGGGAAAATATGTTATTTATTATTAGTTTTTTGAAGTTGTAATATTACAAGAAAAAGACACAACAAAATAGTTGTAATTTCTGGAAATAAGGTTGGGGAAAAGTTTGAATATTATGGGAATAAAATCATAATATTTCAAATATTTCAAAAAGCAAATTTACAAAGATTATTTAAGAAGAATGTTAAAATATTTATAAGTCTCCCTTCAAAAAACAACAGCTAAAATGTGAAAAAAGAGCAAATACCAAAGTTCATACTAATGATATGCTTTTTCACCTACATCACAAAGCTGAGATGCAATTTTTTCAATTAATATCAATTTTAGGAAATATCAAAGTGGCCCTTGCATCCTTTCATTTTTCTGTATGTGGCCCTTGGTGGAAAAAGTTTGGACATCCCTGACATAATGTCATGTAAAATAAACCATATAATAAATTTTTCAACAACAAAGTCAGTTAAAAAAAATACAGCATTGCGAGTCATAATCTTAGGGGAATAAAGTCATAATTTTTATAGAAAAAAAGTGCATTTAATATAACATTTTGCTATTTTCTTTTCTTTTCAAAATGGTAAAAGTTCACAAATATTGTTGTAAGTTTACAATTATAAACCGGTAATATTGTCAGACAAAAATACCTAATTATACGGCAAAAATTTGATGGGTAATAAATCATTTTCTGAGGAGAAAATGAATTATTTTTATGTAATTATGCAAATAATATGACGATAATTATACTCAGTTTTAGCAAGAGAAGCAATAGACATGTCCTCCATGTCCGCGTTGGTGATTTCAGGTGTCTGCGGGGAGAGAGTGGTACATCCACACCATCTACACAGTCCGTTCCCGTGACAACGCAAACAGAGGAATAGGCAAACGCAGCCTGGAGTACCACGACCTCAGCCACCACACGCCAACCGCTTCTCGTCGCCACAAGAGGTCCACCGACCACAACGTGCCTGACGTGGCGGAGGACATCGGTGTGGACAATAACCGTGGCACCAACATCCTCCATATTACGCTGGACCGCAGCAGCCAGCACAGGACCCACCCCGATAGGGAGATCTTCACCAAGGGGGTAGTCCCCAAAGAGCTCAACAGCCAGGAGGACGAAAACGACGGCCTGGTGCTCATCATTGGCGTCCTGGTGGGGCTGCTTCTCACCGCACTTCTCGTCATCCTGCTGGTGATGCTGGTGCGCTCCAAGCGGGACAAGAAGGAGGGGCCCAGGACGTCCACTAGCAGCCAGCCTGTGATGAGGACCACGACGACACAAAGCCTCACTGACAGCTCTGAGGTCTGACATTCTCATGAAAGTTTGTTTGGTATACAGGAATAGCGGGGGCACATTTAGGGGA
Organism: Oostethus manadensis; assembly: GCA_024372805.1. Classification (NCBI taxonomy): domain Eukaryota; kingdom Metazoa; phylum Chordata; class Actinopteri; order Syngnathiformes; family Syngnathidae; genus Oostethus; species Oostethus manadensis. Next base: position 1,433,496 of record QODF01000102.1, read on the forward strand.
ACAATCATACTAAATCTGGGTAGCTTTTTTGTTTTTTAAATAAAAATGCAATGCAAAAAAATGCACATTTAAAAATGATTCAATGGTAATATTGCAAAAAAAAAATACTATTTTACCATAAAAAAGCCAGAATTTGAAAGACTAATTTTACAAACAAAAACGTCTGTTAAAAACAAATAGAAGACAAAATAGTAGAATAATTAAGACAAAATTGTTTGAATTGTCATCTTAGGGTCATAGGTCATCATTTTTGTAGTAAAAATGTGCTGTAGTGAAAAAAAAAACATATTAGAGAACAAAGCGACAATATTCTGAGGTAAATGTTTTAATTTCATGAAAAAAATAACGTTCATTCATTTACATTAAACACTGATTTTACCAGAAAAATATAATCTTCAAATCTCATATTACAATTGAAAAAAAATACATATGCTTTTATTTTCATTACATCCACCTTTTCTGGAGGATGAAAATAGACAGGTGACGTAACCCCTTTAATCTTGTATTTTGGGGTGTGTTTCCTCGCCATGTGTCCCTAGAACTCCTGTATGGTTTTTGCAAGTGCCTCACACTAGATGACAAAACGTCTCTCTTGTGTGCCAAGAGCTTTGATTGTGTTCTGAAATCTACTTGAAATGTGTTCACTCGTCGGGTCGGGCCGGGTCGTTTGTTTTGCTGTCGTTTGTTTGCTTCTTTTGCCTCACAGTCCAAAAAAGAAAAAAAAAGTGTTAATGTTTTCAAAGGTGCTACATGACACGTGACTTACAAAAAGAAATGTGCATTATTTGTTGTTAAATGTGTTTGTGGCCAACAGATCAAAAATATGTTGTGTTTTTTTTTTTAAACGGTACCACATTACAACTAGCGGGCCTTGATTTCATGTGAATTATTTTGATGTCTTTGCAACAAAACAATAAAACTACTGATTTGAATGCGGCAGAAGTGCATTTTCTGCATTTCATCCTGTCTTCAGCACATTTATTTATTTTATGGTCACATTAATCTTGCAGTGTAATGACTTCTAAGTTGATTTGAATTAATTCCGCATCTGCTGTTCATGTTAAATCAACTTACTTTTTATTTTCATGTATCCACTGCATTACCTCATTTTGCTGAATTTAGTTGTTAGTGCCATGGACGTTAGCATTGGGTTTGTATTTTAAGGGGGAAACAAACAGCTATGCAATTTGTGGTGATATAACCGTTTTAAACGTGTCTTTTTTTTTCTTTGCACATCTTGCTTGTCAATTATCGTAAGAGTGTGTATTTGCCTTTTTTATTTGCTCTGAGTGAGCTTTTTATGCACATGTATGTACAGTATGTATGTATATACATCTATACTATGTGTATGTATACCATATTGGATGGTTTGGGAGTGGCTGTTGTTGAAAATGCATACTGTACTTGCTGTAAGTATTCCCAACATAGACCAGGAGAACACCACTGGTCTGAAATAAATACATACTTTTTCAAGAAAACACAAAAGCTCTTTCTGTTTTTATTAGGGTTGGGGTTTTGATTAGTACGTACGTATGTAAATATGTGTATGTGTATTACTTTTCTTGGACATAACGAAGGACTTTTTTTTATGATGATACAAATATAGCCCTCCTTTATCGCGGTTAATTAGAACACGCAAACTCCACACAGAGATGGCCAACAGAGACTCCAACCCACAACCTCCTGACTGTGAGGCCAACAAGCTAGCCACTCGGCCAAAATGGGTTCGATGTAAATACATTGATTATTTTCGTAGTTAGAGTATTGCAAATATATTTAGGACTTTCTAAATACGTTTTTTGACATTGTTTTTGTTTAACATTAAATAACACAACCGTTAACTAATAGTAGTTATGTTAAATAACGAAATAAAGTCATTTTTACTTCTGTTTACGCCACATTGCTCACGTGCAGGCTACGCGATCACTGCAGGGACACGAGAGACACCCACAGTGCATAGCATGCTAGCGGCTAACAAGTTAGCCTCCAATGTATTTATTCTAAAATTAATAACGGGTTTCAAACGGAGTTGGGAAGAAAGGCAAAATAAGTATCCAAAACTTACCACTTCAGCACGGAATAGATGGAGAACTTCTTTTCACCCTATCATGTCGGACATGCTATGGCTGACTACGTGCAGTAACTGTTTTCAGTAAGAAAATTAGCTATTGGCTAAATCGCTAGATGACGTCATTGGTTAATTGCATAGTATTTGCATATGGTGTGTAAAATGCTGTAGGAAAAAAGCCTAACATCTTAAAGGATACACAAAAGCGAGTAAAAACACCTTAACTATGTTAGAACTACAAATAAACGTACTACTTCGTAGTTTGTTAATTTAAAATCGGCCAGCATTTGACAGAATATGCAAATTGCATGCAAATTAGACAATTATGTCATCTAGCAACTTCTAGGACAGCTAATAGCTAGTTTTCGCTGAACAGTCATATTATAAGATGTATATGTAGGGTGACATGCTGGCATGTAGAATGTTTTGCTGTTTGTGTGACTTGGGTCAAACTTTTGTTGTGTTTGTTCTGCTGCAGGCCAATAATAAGCAGGTGAAGGTGCACTGAGATGAGTCACATGCTTGACCTTTGGCTCCAGTGCAGTGCTCATGCATGAAGGTCCACACCAGTACTCCCATTGGACAGTGAGCCAAACAGAAGCGGTATGGAGTGCACTGCAGCAGTCGTATTGCTGGGGCTCTTCTGGGCGCTGCTGTGGTTGCTTTCCCACAGAAAGTGCAACAATAGGATGCGTCGTCTTCCTCCAGGGCCGCTGGCACTTCCTGTGCTAGGAATCCTGCCTCAACTGGACCAACATGCACCCTTTATAAGCCTCCTCAAGGTGAACTCTTGCAAGGTTCATGTAAAGATTGTGTCATGGTGATGATGTGTCCCATTTCAAGCTGACTAAAACATGCGGCCCGGTGATGACCGTGCACCTGGGCTGGCAGCGAGCGGTGGTCCTGGTGGGTTATGAGGCTGTCAAAGAGGCTCTGGTGGACCAGGCTGATGACTTCACAGGAAGAATGCAGCTGCCATTCCTCCACAAAGCCACCAGGGGCTATGGTGCGACAATTCTTTATCTCCTCTTCTATCTGGTAAAAACTACATCTTTTCTTGTTCTTGTCAGGTTTGGGCATCAGCAACGGCGAGCGCTGGCGCCAGCTGCGCCGTTTCACCCTGACCACCCACACAGATTTTGGGATGGGACGCAAGGGGAGGGAGGAGTGGATCCAGGAGGAGAGCAAATACATGAGGGCTCGCATGATCAAAAGTGATGACAAATATGAGACCTTTACTAAAAAATGTGCCTTTAAAAAGATGCTGGCTTTTATTGTCCTTTAATTGATAGTGCTTGTCTATCATTGGTGGTCAAATCAGAGTATGTGCTAAATAGAGGGTGCGCCAGTGTACACACTATCTGTTTAGTCTTATCTCATCCTGGTGGTGTTTACAAGCCTAAAAACAAGCCATTGCTGACTCATTCACACTGGCACAATTTCTCTGATTGTATCCAGAGAGAACAGTGTAAATCAGGGGTCTCAAACTCATGCCATGGAGCGCCGAGACCCTGTAGGTTTTCTTTCCAGCCTCTCACTAAAGCAGGTGCTTTTATTGATGATTGAAAGAGGTGTTGATCATTAAAATCACCTGCTGTGAATAATCCATCATCACACTTTGTTTGCCGCTGTTTGGGTTGCAAACACACATGCTAATAAATGTTTAGATGAGCAAGTTTGTATTGGGAAGTAGAAGTAACATTTCTACAATAAAAACTGAGCTGCAGGACGCAAATGGCCCCTTACCGTACTTTGGACATACACGGCCTAAACCCTAACCCCAGTCTTAACCAACACACCAGCCATGACAGTGACGGCAGCCGGTCAGTCAAGAAGGGGAAGCCCATTTTTTTCAGGCCGACATCAAAAATATGTTTATTTATTTAAAACTCACTGGGAATCCGTAAAGTCTCCGGATTAGTTCAATTAGAACAACGCAACGATGGAGGTATATGCTTCAAAATCGCTGATTCACTCATTTCACTGTCAATCAAGAAGGGATTCCGCCTCAGACAGACAGGGGGTCTATGAGGCCGATGGGCCAACCTCAAAGACGCCCAGAGATCCTCGGCGTCCTATGGGTGGGACAAAGCCCAGCATTTATTCAATGACAGTCCAGTTTCCCACTCTATGCTTCCCCATTGAAGTCAGTAGACGCTCAGCTTTATTAAAGTGGTTTTATTAAAACGCCGTGACTCTGCAGGGATGAATGGGAAAGAAGTCTTGTCAGTTACCTGTAATAAGTAGCTGATTCTGAACAATAGATGAAGGTATTGTAGCGCATACGTAGTCAATGAAATGTACACACAACAGTACATATTTCACCACTTTTTTGAGACATTTTAGGGAAGCTGAGCTATCAATCGCCACCGAGCCTTGACCAAACAAAAACTGTAAGCCCAATCCTTACCAACACCCCAACCATATGCCCAGCCTTAACTGCAACCCCAGTTGTAAACCTAACCACAACCTTAATTCTACAATAACCATTTCAATAATAACATTCATTTTCAACAATACAACTTTACTAACCATTATGCACAAAGTGTACATTTAAGGACAGGACTGAGCATGTCTTCCACAGATGTACAACATCTTTCCTTGGCTGACTGAGCACCAGCATAAAGTCTTTGCCCACATGGAAACGGTGAGATATTTCATCAAGTTCAAAATCCAGCAGCATGAGGACACTCTGGACCTCAGCTCGCCCAGAGACTACATTGACTGCTTCCTCAATTGTTTGCAACAGGTTGGAAAGAACTTAAACAGCTTCACCAGACATACAAGTCGATGCTTTAACCAGGGAAAAAGCTCTGAAAGCAAAGTCCAATACAGGACAACTAAATGTACTGTTTGTCGTGTTTCGAGAAGTGCAATGCTTCCAGTGGGTTTCTTCTTTAAGAACCTGGTGTCCACAGTCATGAATCTCTTCCTGGCGGGAACAGAAACCAGCGGCTCCACTATCCGATACGCCCTTAGCATGTTCATCAAACACCCTGACATAAAAGGTTGGTCCCATACACAGGTTGCATGTGAAACATTTCAACGAATAGGCGTTAATTTTGTGCCGAGAAAATGCAGCAGGAGATTGACGCTGTGATTGGACGAGAGCGTTGTCCCAACATGGAGGACAGGAAGTCCATGCCCTTCACAGATGCAGTCATACACGAGGTGCAGCGCTTTCTGGACATCGTCCCCTTCAGCCTGCCACACTACACCCTCCATGACGTCTCTTTTAGAGGCTACACCATTCCCAAGGTATTCCTTTTGTATATTTGTATATTGTAACATATTAAGTGGGTATCAGCATCATGTGACATCATGTTGTCCCAACAGGAGATCATCATCATTCCCATGTTGCACTATGTGCTGAAAAATGAGAAGCAGTGGGCGGAGGCTCGGTCCTTCAATCCTCATCACTTCTTGGACCACAATGGCAACTTTAAGAAGAACCCAGCATTCATGCCTTTTGCAGCAGGTATGTGTTGGACTCATTTATGGACTTGCACTTGCACCCTTCTGGGATATTTTTTTTTCATGTTTGGAGTGTGTCCAGGTGACCAAAACATTCCCATGCAAGTTGCTGACTTGTGTCTCTCCTCTCACAGGAAAAAGAGCTTGTGTCGGGGAGTCTCTGTCCCGCATGGAACTGTTCATCTTCCTCGTGTCGTTGCTGCAACATTTCAGTTTTTCTTGCGTCGGAGGCCCAGACAGTGTCGACCTCACGCCAGAGTACAGCAGCTTTGCCAACATGCCATGGCAACACCAGCTCATCGCCACGCCTCGCTGACACCCTCCGACACGCCTCCTCCCACTGTTACAAATCCAAAATTCTCTGAGTGTATTTGGACCTCATTTAGACAAGGAAACCTGATGTTCAATCATGATGCATTCAATTTAGTACAAAGATGGTGATGTAAATAGTTGAATGAGCATAACAGTAAAAAAATTTACCTTCATATTTTTAAAGATAGGCCAGTCTCCAATTATCCTGTCCGCTTCTTGAAGCAAAAAGGCTCCTGATCCTCCAATGTTTTTCCGCTACCAAGTTGTTTAATAGCAGTCTGTCTATATGTCCATGAAAAGTCCTATTGATGATTCCTGAGGGTGCGATATTGACGTCCTAGATCATAAATACATTACCTTCAATGCATTCCGTACCCCTGTGCTAATACATGTATAGGTGGTATTAAAGCCATGTAGACATGAAATATCATCCCTATTGTTATCTTTACAGTCCTATTATTAATTGTTTACACTACTTTGCAACTCTTAAGTTGCAGGGACTCAAGACGGTCGCTAGCCACTAACCAGTTAGCCTCAAATGTATTTATTCTAAACTTAAGTGTTTTGTGACAATACTGCCACCTAGTACCACATATCACTTGTATTTAAATATGTCTTGACTAATAATAGACCATAGTCTACCACAGAACATTAGTTATTTAATTATTTTCTAGAAAGCCTTCCTCGGAACCCCTTGGCAAGAGAGCAATCTTCTAAAGGCAAATGTTTACTTGTCTGATTGCAGTACTTTGCTTGGTAGTTGTTGTGTAACAAAGTGTCTGGGGGGGGTCACTGCCTGCTTTGCTTCTACTTTGCAAACCACTAAAAACTAAAGTCATAAATGTGGTTATATGATAAATTTGCATATGAAGACAAATTCCACCAATGTGGGCTAAAGGTACATGTGATTTCATGATCAAGTGATCCAGAAGTGACCTGCTTTTATTATAGTAGTAGTCTCTGAGCAGTGGTGTGGTGATGGTACACTCGATTCCTTTCACTGACTCCGCTTTTTGTGAGTCACATGCAGTTAGAGTAAGTCTTGCACAATAAATGTCATGTGATCTGGTTTCTTTTATTATTTCGCTAGCGACAGCAGTGGTAAGTGAACGAGTTGGCAGATGCGAATACCTGTTCGGCTAAATAAAGAAAACTCGACCATTTTGAACGACTCGGTCAGTAAACTACCACTTCTGTTTATCTGCAAGTCAGAGCAGCAGTCAGCTGCGTGGTTGTGCAGCACGATGGAGCTTTTGGTGACTTTTGGTTTAATATTTGCTCTGCTGTGCTTGTTTGGCTTGAAGAGTCGCAGGTCTAGCTTGCGTTTACCTCCTGGACCTCTCGGCATTCCTCTCATAGGAAACCTGCACCAACTGGACAAGAAAGCTCCTTTTAAGACGTTTGTAAAGGTGAGACGGGGCGTTGTATAAATTAAAACAACAAGAGGCACTTAAAGCCTGAAGTTATTTTTGCCTTATGCCCGGTCAGTGGAAAATAAAAGTTTGAAAACCCCTGGATCAAGTTTGATGTTTTATTTTTCGAAGTTTACTAAAACTTGCGGGAGTATTTTCATATGTTTTTGGTTAGTAATGTGTCGGTCGCAAACGAATCGGCTCTATTAGCCGGCTCTCGTCGTTGGGAGACAAATGAGAGTCCATTCGTTTTTTCTGTTAAATGGTGACGCAATGGGGGGTTTGGTTGCCAATCTTCAGTAAAGACACAACTGTTACCTGGATGATAGTTAAAAATGTGCATGAAAATTTTTGCCCTTGTGTGTTGAGGGTGCCTTGTATTTTATAATATATTTTTTGTAGTTGCTTATTCGGTATTTAAATAAATAATTTCAATAATAAACATTGGAAATAATGTATTTTTTACATTAGTAATTTATTTTACACAATACACATAATTTGGTAATACTTTTATATAAGACAACAAAAAAATCTGAGGAGTCACGTGGCAGTCAAAAGAGCCAGCTCTCTAAAAAGAGATGGAATTTCCATCACTATTTGTGGCATTTTTGAATTTGAATTCAATGTTTGTGTTCACCTCCAGCTCAGTGAGCACTATGGAACTGTCATGACTGTGCATCTAGGATGGCAGAGAACTGTGGTGCTGGTCGGATACGATACTGTGAAGGAAGCTCTGGTGGACCAGGGGGAAGACTTTACCGGAAGAGGGCCACTTCCTTTGCTGGTCCGAGCGACCAGAGGCTTTGGTAACATTACCTCTTACAATCATTAATCAGTATCCCATCAGAGGAGGTACGCACATTTTGCTAGCATTTTAAATACAAGAAGCTTGTTAGTGATTAATTACCTAGTGTGTGTCATACATCTTGCATAACAATGGGGCCCATCTACCTTTGAGATTGGCTAATAATAAGTATTCAGTTCAATTTATATTTCCTGCTTTGAATTTCATGGCTTCACTTTAGGACTGTATTTCAAAAATATAAACCCGCAGGTAATACTGTACAGAACAACAACTCTCCCAACACAAGTGAGTCTATTTTATGCCTTAAATGTCCAATTTCTCAAGGCTCTGGATGTTGGAGGACTGTGTTGGTTGACACGCCTCTACAACATTGCATGGAAGTCAGGAACAGTACCTCTGGACTGGCAGACCGGGGTGGTGGTCCCCATTTTTAAAAAGGGTGACCGGAGGGTGTGTTCCAACTATAGGGGGATCACACTCCTCAGCCTTCCTGGGAAAGTCTACTCCAGGGTGCTGGAGAGAAGGGTACGACCGTTAGTCGAACCTCGGTTAGAGGAGCTGCAATGTGGTTTTCGTCCCGGTCGCGGAACACTGGACCAGCTCTACACCCTTGCAAGGGTACTCGAGGGTATGTGGGAGTTTGCCCAACCAGTCTACATGTGCTTTGTGGACCTGGAAAAGGCATTCGACCGTGTCCCTCGTGGTGTCCTGTGGGGGGTGCTCCGGGAGTACGGGATTGATGGTCCGCTTCTACGTGCCATTCGGTCCTTGTACAATCGAAGCAGGAGCCTGGTTCGCATTGCCAGCAGTAAGTCGAGCTTGTTTCCGGTGAACGTTGGCCTCCGCCAAGGCTGCCCTTTGTCACCGATTCTGTTCATAATCTTCATGGACAGAATTTCTAGGCGCAGTCAAGGTGTTGAGGGAGTCCAGCTTGGTGACCTTAGGATCTCGTCTCTGCTATTTGCAGACGATGTGGTCCTTATGGCCTCATCAGGCTGTGACCTTCAGCGTTTACTGGAGCGGTTTGCAGCTGAGTGTGAAGCTTCTGGGATGAGACTCAGCACCTCCAAATCCGAGGCCATGGTTCTCAGTCGGAAACGGGTGGACTGTACCCTCCGGGTTGGGAGTGAGGTCTTGCCTCAGGTGGAGGAGTTCAAGTATCTCGGGTTCTTGTTCACGAGTGAGGGAAGGTTGGAGCGTGAGATCGACAGACGGATCGGTGCAGCATCTGCAGTAATGCGGTCGCTGTACCGGACCGTCGTGGTGAAGAGAGAGCTGAGCCGGAAGGCAAAGCTCTCTGTTTACCGATCGATCTACGTTCCCACCCTCACCTATGGTCATGAGTTATGGGTCATGACCGAAAGAATGAGATCGCGGATACAAGCGGCGGAAATGAGTTTCCTTCGTAGGGTGGCTGGACTCACCCTAAGAGATAGGGTGAGGAGCTCGGCCATCCGGGAGGAGCTCAGAGTAGAGCCGCTGCTCCTTCACATCGAGAGGAGCCAGTTGAGGTGGCTCGGGCATCTAGTCCGGATGCCTCCCGGGCGCCTCCCTGGTGAGGTGTTTCGGGCATGCCCAGTCGGGAGAAGGCCCCCGGGAAGACCTAGGACACGCTGGAGGGACTATGTCTCACAGCTGGCCTGGGAACGCCTTGGTGTCCTCCCGATGGAGCTGGAAGAGGTCGCTGGGGACCGGGAAGCCTGGACTTCCCTACTGAAGCTGCTGCCCCCGCGACCCGGACCCGGATAAGCGGTGGAAAATGGATGGATGGATGGATGTCCTAATTCTTATTATGTCCGCTATATTGGATAATAGGTGTGTAAATGTGACTACACGGGTGTTATTTCATGTCTAGAGGGGTCTGTTAATGTTAAAAACCGAATTTAGAAGGTTGTAGACAGGTTTTCTATGTTCTAACAACAAAAATATTCGATTTATAAACAAGGATTCCCACTTTATGAAAAATCACTTATTATGGTTGGGCCTGGAACCAATTAACTGTGATAAACAAAGGGCTTTGTATGTTGTTATTTGTGTTCCAATGGAAATATGGAAATTGTAATAGGAAGAAAAATATTACATTAGCAGCAGCTATTCTGAGCACATCACAAGTTGCTCCTCTAACTGTACAGGTTTGGCTATCAGCAATGGTGAGCGCTGGCGCCAGATGAGGCGTTTTACCCTGACCACACTCCGTGACTTTGGGATGGGACGCAAAGGGATGGAGGAGTGGATCCAGGAGGAGAGTAAGCACCTGGTGGCCCGCTTGAACGCTACTAAAGGTTTGTAGGACGCTTAGGTGACCACTGTCAGAGAAGTTAACAATGTTTATTATTGTGATTGTGAGACTGTACTGAGCTGTTTGTAATATTTTTTGAACCTCTCATGAGCTAACCAAAATGTCTTTTTCTTAACCAGCTTTGAACATCTTTTTAAAAAAGGCAGTTTTTACCTTTCCCCCACCCAGCCTTGCCTTTTGACCCCACCTACTTCCTGAGCTGCAGCGTGTCCAACGTAATTTGCTGCTTGGTATTCGGGCAGCGCTTCACCTATGATGACGAGCAGTTCCTGCAGCTGCTGCAGATCATCGCAGAGACCATCAAATTTGGTAGTACCTCCTATGGCCAGGTGAGAAAGTCAAGCTGAACAAATTAGAGACAGAGCTTTAAGGAGTCGTTGCTGAATTGTTTTTTTTGTTCACAGCTATATAACATCTTCCCTGGCATTATAGAGAAGCTGCCGGGTCCGCACCACAAGGTGTTTGAAAGGATAGACAAGCTAAGAGCTTTCATCATGGAGAAGATTCAGGAGCACAAGGACACCCTCAGCCCCCAATGTCCCAGAGATTACATCGACTGCTTCCTGAACAGACTCAACCAGGTGTGACGTCGAACTAATGGTTGACAGTGTTGATTTTGAGTCATTACTTCTTCTTTCGGGTTTACAGGAAAAACACATTCCTACCACTGAGTTCCACTATGACAACTTGGTGTCCACCGTGTTGAATCTCTACCTGGCGGGAACCGAAACCACCAGCTCCACCATCCGATTTGGCCTCAGCGTGCTCATCAAATATCCCAAAGTCCAAGGTTAGAGTGAGGAAGTCGTCACTAGCTGTGTCCCAAACCTGAGCGCTTCCTTCCTTTATGACCTGGAACGTGACCAATGTTATTTGTGGAGCAGAGAGCATGCAGCAGGAGATCGACACTGTGGTTGGACCGCGTTATCCCAACATGGATGACAGGAAGTCCCTCCCCTTCACAGACGCTGTCATCCATGAAATCCAGCGTTTGATGGACATTGTTCCCATGGGCATCCCTCACTATGCCCTGAAGGACATCTCGTTTAGGGGTTACCTCATTCCAAAGGTCCGATTCGGTCTCCGTGTCGATGAAGAAGAAAGTGCTGCACATTTGTTCACTCCATGTTGTGTCTCCACAGGACACAATAATCATTCCCTTGTTGCACTCTGTGCTCAAAGAGGGAAAGCAGTGGGCGACTCCATGGAGCTTCAACCCGCAACACTTCCTGGACCACAATGGCAACTTCAAGAAAAATCCAGCATTCCTTCCATTTTCTGCAGGTAAAAGATCATACACAGAGAGAAAGGATCGGTTAAGATTCAACCGTCCTTGTGGTTCCTCTCCCAGGTAAGAGAGCTTGTGTGGGTGAGTCCCTCGCTCGCATGGAGTTGTTCCTCTTCCTGGTGTCGCTTCTGCAGAACTTCACCTTCTCTCATGCTGAAGGACCAGACAGTGTGGATCTGAGTCCCGAGTACAGCAGCTTCGCCAATGTGCCGCGCGCATACAACATAATCGCCATGCCACGGCCCTGATTCAGCAATAAGTGCTGTCTACACTTGATTTTATGAAATTTGAGGGAATTACATCCTTGAGGAATATTTGCCATCTCCAACACGATGTTACACTTTTTGATTTGAATGATGTCTCTGTGCGTCGACGGGATAGTGGGCTGGCCCAGATGCTCGGCTTCTGCATGATGATTGGACGATCTGTCTGAGACAGAATCCATTTTTGATTGACAGTGAAATGAGCTGATTCGCTCATTTCACTGTCAATAAACCTCCACTCAAGGAAGTTTTTCATTCCGTTGTTCTGAACTGATCCGGAGACTTTACCGATTCCCAGTGACTTTTTTTTTTCGACTCTCTTCTGTCACTCTGCGGTTTATTTCTCCAACAAGCAGCAGAAAAGACGCCTAGTTGATCTGAAACAGGTAATTTTCCTGAAAAGGAAGGGAGGGTAGAATTTACATATGAATAAATAAATGCATTTATGATATAGGACAGAAAAAATGAGCTTCCCCAATGAGCCTTGAAGTAATAAGCTCGGAAAAATGTAGTCCCCACAGAAGCACACTAACACTCACCACAATCACACTCAATGTGAGGTGCATTCACAAACACCGGAATCACCATTAGTACAAAAGCAGCCATCCATCCATTTTCTATGCTGCTTATCCTCATTAGGGTCGCAGTGTATGCTGGAGCCTATCCCAGCTGGCTTCAGGCGAGAGGCGCCAGCCAATCGCAGGGCAGACAAACAACCATTCACACTCACATTCACACTCTAATGGACAATTTAGAGTCACCAATTAACCTAACATGCATGTTTTTGGAATGTGGGGGGAAACCGGAGTACCTGGAGAAAACGCACGAACGCACGGAGAGAACATGCCAACTCAACGGAGATTCGAACCCTGGTCTCCTGACTGTGTGGCCAACCACTTGACCACCGTGCTACAAAAGCAGGTCCAAACCCCATCGACTATTTGGCTTGTTAGCTTCCTTTGTCACAGGTAAACAATGGTGATTAAAGAGAGAAAGGGAGTGTTATTAGAGCTGGAACTAATCAATGCGTTATTAGAGTCATGGCAGGTTTTATTAAAGCTGTACAAGCTTGAGTCTAGACTTTAGTAGTACCGTCATGTCGTTTTCAGTATACACGACATTCGTTCTTTCCTGCTTTATATTAAAACATACTTTTGTGCTGATATTAATCATTGAAGGAATATTGTACATATTATAGCACGCTTGGTTTAAATCAACATCTCATAATTGTAGACACTCTATGTACCATTGCTAGGTTCAAGTGCAGTCCTTGAACGCACCACATGAAAATATACGTGACTGCTGTAGTTTATGGGCTTCTGGAGCTGCGTTGCATTCAGTGCATGTGGGGGAGCTAACCTGCTGCTAGCATCTACATTGTTGGGTGGCTTGTGTTAGTGATACCAGATAGAAGAAGAATAAAATGTGTCCTCATCAAGTTCCATCCAGTCCAATAGAGCCACAAGGTCAATGGAGGCCAGCTGGCTAGCCATTGGCTAAATGTTGGGCAGGTGATATTTGTGCTTCACTGGCTTCTTGACGTCTGGCGCTGGTGACATGTTGCTGTTTGTTAACTGTGGCAGGTACTGGGCCTGCAGGACACAAGGGTAGTTCTTGTTATGTTGGATGATAAACTCAGATATTTTTCCCCATAGGAAGTAATGCAAATAGGAATAATAACGGGTCCGGACTGAATACAAATTTGTACACACTGACCCCTGTTTGTCTGCGGCGGGGTCCTTTATCGTGGCGTCTTACAGGACGTTCCCCATCTCGGGCCAAGCCAGGACCCCCATCGTCGTGGATGTAAGGCAGCTGCAGCAGCTCCTCGCAGGACAGCCTGAAGGTGGGGTCCATCACCAGACACAACTGTGTGGGCGGACACAGAGACATTTATAAACTAATAATGGTCACAAAATGAGGTAAACTTGCATTATGTAATGTAGTGCTTTTCGAACAGTGGGGCAGTAAGTCTGATTCCAGCACTCGTACAGTGGTTTGTACAGATAAATAAATACTATATGATCTCAATACAGGGGGCATGAAAAAATAGGGACAAAAGTGCTGGTTATGCAAGAAGGAAGTAAGATGTCTTCTCTTAACTGATCATTATTTTTCTAAAGACTGGCAAAATGTTTAAAATCAACTTTTGCACTTTTTCTTACATAACTTTCTTACATAAATTATATCCTAAATTCCATATAAAATATTTATTTGTGAAATGCATCAGTGGAAAAGAAGCTTAATCTACATTATTTACATAAGATGTGACTTGACATTAGTTTAAAGGAAGAGCTCCTGTCAGTATCGGTATTGTGATGCTAGCCAATATTGGTACATCAGATATCTATTGAATGCTAAAACGAATCAATTTGAGTGTCAAAAATCAGCAACTCTCATAACTTAAGCAAACCTTCATAACTTGGAGAGCGTGTGGTGACACACCAGAGAATCGCTTTTCCAACGTTTCCTACAAGTAAAAACAAGAGAGAGATGACACTTGTGTCTTTCAGGCGCCTCAGTGAGGATGGGGATGGTACCGTGGTGTCAGGTTCAGGAATATTGACTCCGCTAAAGAACACGTTGGACCGGAACACCTGCTGGTGATGCGGAATGAGGTCCCCTGGAAAGAAGGAGAATCGCATGAAGCAGCAGGTGAATTTGTAGAGATATTTTGGGACTGGGTGGGGTGGTACCAAGAGTTTTGCGTATGAGGTAGAGCTGGTCCACGTCAGACTTCCCAGGCCAGAGCGGACTTCCGTTAAGCAGCTCGGCAAAGACGCATCCGATGGCCCACACGTCCACTGGAGGCCCGTACTGAGTGTCCCCAACCAGGAGCTCTGGAGCCCGGTACCAACGGGTCGCCACATAGTCCGTGTAGTCGTCCTCTGGTCCAGCTGAGCACATGAGACAAACATGTACTTTGCACACTAAATAACACAGTGGAAGGATTACAAGGCCTGTCGAGATTACATACATGGCAACACAACACCCGAAACCCAACACAGGACGGGTCAACAGTGCACGAAGAAGAGACGCACTAATTGGCTTGATGCGGGCATTGAAAGTGAGGAGGCTATGCTGAATAAGTCATTAGTGGCGGTTAATGCACATAAAGGCAACACACGCACAAAAAGGACCTACTTAGTATGCGAGCGAAGCCAAAGTCGCACAACTTGATGACGCCGCTTTTGGTAAGGAGGATGTTTTCAGGCTTGACGTCACGGTGGATGCACTGCAGCACACAAAACACGTCTCCTCTTTTAATATTGACACTCAACACTCCAGAACTAACACACAGTCCGTCCGCCGCTATTTATATACACTCTCGGGTCACAACTTTCGGCACAATGTCATGAGCTCTGCA
The DNA here is from genome assembly GCA_024372805.1 of Oostethus manadensis. NCBI lineage: Eukaryota > Metazoa > Chordata > Actinopteri > Syngnathiformes > Syngnathidae > Oostethus > Oostethus manadensis. The sequence continues at coordinate 1,448,784 of QODF01000102.1, forward strand.
TCAAACGTTGAGCCGAGGCTTGTATGTCGGCAGACGATCACAGTGTATCACACCAGACACTTTCTGTATTTAATGCAAAAGTGGATTATTTACAAAACAAAAAAAGCATACACCGCTCAAAAGAATCTTATTTCGGCCCATGTTGTGTAATAAAGACAAAATAGCAACATGTTCAACATAAAACTATACAGTTGTCCCTCGCTACCCTGTGGTTTGAACATCACACATACCCGTGACACTAATGAGGATAAGCGGCATAGAAAATGGATGGATGGATGGAAATATAAAAATTGCTGTTTGGTGGTGACTATGGTAAAAATATTTGTTCTGGTCACTAGGCATCAGTAATGTTACATTGATCAGACAGCCATGTCATGTTCGACATAGTGAACAGAAGTTCTCCTCACATAACGTGTGGAAGTGGTACGGTTTTGGCTTCTTACATTGTCCTTCTTCTTCACTCCGTCTGAAAGCCTTTAAGTTAAGAATAAAAAAATATGAGGCTAACGAGTTCGGTCGGTAGCATGCTAATGCTTAAAATCATGTTTATATCAGGGGTGTTGTTTATTATTGGCCCACAGCATGTTGTAAAAATAAAATTAAACACTATGTAGTATATGTATATGTATGTTTGGATGTATATGTGTATAAACACAGCAACAATTGTAAAAATTGTAAAAAGGCACAATGTAAAGAAAAAAAATATACACAAAAATATCGAAGTTGCCCCCTGCATCTTTTGATGTTTCTATATACGGCCCTTGGGGGAAAACTCCTGGTTTAGCTAACAAAATCTAGTATTATATTACACTATTATAAAATATATATAAAATATATATGTGTATACTTTGTAAAGCAGGAATTACAGACAGATCTTATTAGATGGCACACAAGTATATAAAGTTAATGAAACAAGCTTGCATTTGTGCATCATATCATTTTAAACAAGGGTGGGCGATGTGTAGATCTAATTGATAGACTCAGTCTAGCATGTGTAATTGCAATAAAGAAAGGAAGGAATACAATGTGTTAGAAGACAAGTTCCACTGACATTGTGTTTGTGGCAGAAGTTAACAGCCTGTAGTGTCTGCCATACAATGCTCTTAAGTTGATCCTCAGGAACCCTGCAGAAAACAAGGAAGACCAGAAACATTATTGATGATGTCGTGAGGGACACAGGTTTTTGTTTGCACTAGTGTTTGAAATTTTTAAAAAAAGGGAGCGCTGCTCCACGTGGAGCACCCGTCTCTATGGTAACAGCGTCTTTGTCTCCAGGGACGGCTACAGTTTCTGTTGCACGGCCTTGTGGGAGAAAAGGTTGCATGGCCTTAAACAGCTGATCTGACTCTTTTGTGACGTTAGTTTACACAAACAGGGCTCTGAGAAAAGAGCAGGTGCGACATGCAAGTGCACACTGCAAACATTATAAACTTATTGAGCCACGTAGTTTCACAGGCACTGCATGACAGGAGCCACTGCAGACATTTAGTCGGGAGTACTTGATAACTTAGCAGGGGAGGAACTGTCTACTTTAGTCATATTATATAGTATTATGCTGCATTCAAGACTGTTGGAAAGCTGGAAATCTCACTTGGTGCTTACAAGGTCAACTTTTTATGTTGAAATTAACAATAAACATGGTGAACAACTGGAATAAATTAATATTTGTTTTGTTTGTCAATAGAGCAGGGGTCTCCCAACTTTGCAGCCTGCAGTTTTTTTATGTTTTTTTTTTCTTTTAGTGGTCCCTACTACATTCTTAATATACAATTAAAAAACAGAAATCATTTTTTAAAAAAACATCTGCAAAATTAGAAAAAAAGAGCAAAAATGTGTAATGTAACGAGAAAAAGTACATTATTACCCATACTGGACACTCTTGTTTGGCAAAGACGGCAAAGAGTGGAAAGGGAAAAGTGGAAGGGTCGCTATCGTCATAGTTCACAATGAATTCTTTCTTGAATTTTGAATTTGAAAACCAAGGTTTGGCTGTACTAATAACAATATAATATACTAAACATTGTCACCTGTAAAACAAAGCTGACATTTATTTAAATTATGGGCTGTCAATTGATTAAAATGAATCCCGATTATCACAATTAATTGCACTGTCCAAAGTTAGCTCATAATTAAGGTAAGGTATTAAGGTAGTTGCCGTATTTTTACACATATACACGTATTTTTAAATATACAAGTATTGTTTATCTAATATTCTCTTTTTTTATTTTATTATTTTTATTTTAATTTATTGTACTGATAACCCATAACTCATGACCATAGGTGAGGGTGGGAACTTAGATTGATCGGTAAACAGAGAGCTTTGCCTTCCGACTCAGCTCTCTCTTCACCACGACGATCCGGTACAGTGACCGCATTACTGCAGATGCTGCACCGATCCGTCTGTCGACCTCACGCTCCAACCAACCCTCACTCGTGAACAAGACCTCCAGATACTTGAACTCCTCAACCTGAGGCAAGACCTCACTCCTAACCCGGAGGGTACAGTAAACCCGTTTCCGACTGAGAACCATGGCCTCGGATTTGGAGGTGCTCAGTCTCATCCCAGAAGCTTCACACTCAGCTGCAAACTGCTCCAGTAAACGCTGAAGGTCACAGCCTGATGAGGCCATAAGGACCACATCGTCTGCAAATAGCAGAGACAAGATCCTAAGGTCACCAAGCTGGACTCGCTCAACGCCTTGACTGCGCCTAGAAATTCTGTCCATGAAGATTATGAACAAAATCGGTGACAAAGGGCAGCCTTGGCGGAGGGCAGCCTTGGCGGAGGCCAGCGTTCACCAGAAACAAACTCGACTTACTGCTGGCAATGCAAAACAGCCTCCTGCTTCGATTGCACAAGGACCGAATGGGACGTAGTAGCGGACCACCAAACCCGTAGTCCCGGAGCACCCCCCACAGGACACCACGAGGGACACGGTTGAATGCCTTTTCCAAATCTACAAAGCACATGTAGACCGGTTGGGAAAACTCCCACATACCCTCAAGTACCCTTGCAAGAGTATAGAACTGGTCCAGTGTTCCGCGACCGGGACGAAAACCACATCGCAACTCCTGTAACCGAGGTTCGACTAACGGTCGTACCCTTCTCTCCAGCACCCTGGAGTAGACTTTCCCTAGGAGGCTGAGGAGTAGGATCCCCCTATAGTTGGAACACACCCTCCGGTCACCCTTTTTAAGAATGGGGACCACCACCCCGATCTGCCAGTCCAGTGGTACTGTTCCCGACTTTCATGCAATGTTGAAGAGGCGTGTCAACCAAGACAGTCCTCCAACTTCCAGAGCCTTGAAAAATTCAGGGCGAAACTCGTCCACCTCCGGAGCCTTGCCATTTTGGAGTGTTTTAACTACCTCAAATACCTCAGCCACAGTGATAGAACTGTCCACGTACATGTCCTCAGACTCTTCTTCCTCTACGGAAGGTATGTCTGTGGGATTGAGAAGGGACTCAAAGTATTCCTTCCACTGACCAACTATATCCTCAGTCAAAGTCAGCAAGCCCCCGTCCGCACTGTAAACAGTGTGAACTGGGGACTGCTTCCCCTTTTTGAGGTGTTGGACGATTTGCCAGAACCTCGTCGAGGCCGACCGAAATTTGTGCTCTGTAGCCTCACCGAACTCCTCCCACATCTGGGTTTTTGCCTCGACCGGTACCTGTCAGCTGCTTCGGGAGTCCTGCAAGCCATCCATGTTTGATAGGACTCCTTCCTTAGCTTGACAGAAGCCCTAAGCCCCGGTGTCCACCATCGGGTTCGGGTCTTGCCGCCACGACTGGCACCGACCAACCCTGGGCCGCAACTACAACTGGCTGCCTCAGCAATGGAGGCACGGAATATGGCCCATTCAGATTCAATGTCCCGGTCAGATCAGGGAGGCCGTTCCTCCCAACCACGCCCCTCTTAGTCACACTGTCATTGCCCACATGGGCATTGAAGTCTCCCAGTAGAACTATGGAGTCACCAGTTGGGGTGCTCTCCAGAACCCCTCTGATAGACTCCAATAAGGGTGAGTACTCTGAACTGCCGTTCAGCGCGTACGCGCAAACCACAGTCCCCAGCCCGAAGGCGTAGGAAAATAACCCTCTCGTTCACCGGGAATGACTCCCAACACAGGGGCACCAAGCCGGGGGGCAATTAATAAGCCCACCCCAGCTCGCCGCCTCTTCCCTTCAGCAACTCCAGAGTAGAACAAGGTCCGGCACCTCTCAAAGAATTTTGTTCCAGAGCCCAAACTGTTGGTTGAGGTGAGTCCGACTATATCTAGTCGGAATGTGTCCGCCTATTCCACTAGCTCGGGCTCCTCCCCACCAGAGAAGTGACAATCCATTTTCCAAGAACCAGATTTGGCCGCCGAAGACCAGGTCGCCCGGACACCCCGCCCTCGACCACTGCCCAAATCACATGGCACTGGAACCTTATGCTTGCCCCTGCAGGTGGTGGATCTGCGGGGGGAAGCTCCCGTGTTTTGCTTCTTCGGGCTGGGCCCAGCCAACCCCCACAAGTGAAGGCCTGGCCACCAGGCGCTCGCCTGCGAGCACCTCCCCCAGACCTGGCTCCAGGGTGAGGCCCCGGTGTCCCCCGTCCGGGCGAGGTGCGGTCACTCCTCTTGATTTTATTAATTAAGGGTCTTCTGAATCACTCTTAGTCTGGCCCGTCACGTAGAGCCTGTTTGCCTTGGGACACCCCACTAAGGGCATAAAGCCCCCAACAACATAGCTCCTTGGATCACTTGGGCACTCAAACCCCTCCACCACGATAATTGGTGGTGATTCACGAAGTAGTAAAGGGATATCTGTAGAGGGCAATTGCCACAGTTTGCATGTCTTGAATTATTATTTTGACAAACATTTTTGGGAAATTTGGTTATCATAAATAATAAGTTTGACATAAGTGAGATTATATTTCTACATTGATAGATTTGAGTGAGTTTAGAAATTGCGTGCTGTGTCTTTAAGAGCAGCACTTGGATGATAAGGTTCACTTCCGTTTTTGGATCAGCTTCGTACATGGAGGCAAATAGTTTTGTTACCGCGCACCGCGTGTCTTTTTGAATTGATGCTTGGCTAGCTCATTTTGTAGTTTGTATCTTGGTGGACCATTGGAATCTGCAATAAATGATTTTTTGCGCAATTGGACTTGATGTGGATTTAAACGACACATGGGCCATAACCGCAGAGCAAGGAAAGCACAGCAGGCGAGTAAAATCGAAACCTCATTACAACCTCTACAATATCAATATTAGATATATTGGCTATTATTTTATTCAAAAATAACATACAGTTAGATATCCCCCAGTTTTTTCAAGTTTTTCATGTTTATGGGAGCGGCAATTTGTCCCACCATTTAACGTTCCTTGAACGCACCTTTTTTCTTCTCACACGCTGCACAGATAAGACTACTACGCCGTATTTGACCCTTTTTCTTTCACCTCATATTTTGTCCAAAATGCTGATATTACAGGGGAATGCATAAAGGTAAGATCTGATGACCCTATTGAGTGCTAATGTGAATATTTGTGGTACACAACCTCTTTGAAAAACGAACTCCAGACTAATACTGGTGGGCGGTGGTTCTGTATTTATTTAGTGCTTTAAATTTGATGTTGTTCCTGTCATAGTCTTGCACAAGCTATACTAAATAAGATAAATTAGATGGCCATAATGTACGTACGATAATGCTAGTCTCAATGGCATAGCGCCCAAAATAGCTTTCATCGGCTCTCCCGGTAGCAAGCAGCTAGTTCGATTTTTCAGTATGACGCTCTTGATGGAAACAGTTTGGACACCCCTGGAATCAATAGAAGTGAAGACATTACTTTTTTCATACAGTTTTGACTTTGAAGTATTTTTATGATCAGAGGTCAGAAATGTATTTTGCCTATGCGAGATTTTTAGGTTATTAAGTCACACAAATTCAAGCATTCCTCTGACCAACGAAGCTACCTATGGACTTCCCAACACTGCACTGTTTTGAGTTGTACACACTGTACTTAAATCAAACTGGCCTTTTACCCCCAAAATAAGCTTCCTAATTGACTCAGCAGTGATGGTACCAGTCCAGGTGGAAGCACAGAAGTACTCCAGCTAACACAATGGAGAGATGTCTCCAGAGAACATCTCAGCAGGTCAGAATGCAGCCGATTCTGTCGCACTTACCCTCGTGGGTGTTTTTCCAGTTCGTTTAGGACCGTCTGCTCGCAGAACTCGAACACCAGGTGGAGGCGGCGTTTCCTGCGGAAAACCTCCAGTAGGTTGACCAGATTGACGTGTTTCAGCTGCTGCAGGAAAAACAGAAGGCAAGAGGGAGAGTCTCAGCGCTGTCACGGTAAATGCTGTATAGATATTTGGACACAATGGATATGCCAAAATATGTCCAGTTGGCATTTGAAAAAAAAAGGTTTATGTTGTGTAATTTTTGGAATAATTAAAGTGTGAACCAAAGCAACATGTAGCACTATATTTTAATGTCATGTAAGTCATTTGCTTATGGTTTCCTTGTGGCAAAACGTGTCCTGTGCTCACCTTTAGCATGCGTATTTCCCTCAGTGCAATCTTCTTGATGACTGGATCATCTTCAGATTCCACAAACTTCTTAATGGCAACTATCTGGTCCGTGTCTCTGTTTCTGCATTTGAACACCACACCATAAGAACCTTCTCCAATTTTGGCCAGTTTCTCATATTTCTCCATTGGTCACTGACTTGCTGACACCTTAGGAGAAACAAAGGATTATATAACATAATAATGAATAAATCATATATACATACATATATACCAATCATATATATAACTATGATTAGTCAAGTTGTATTTCAGAGTGTGAGATCTGTGAGCTCTTGGCTTTGATAAGAGAATATCTACAGTATGTTTGCACAAATACTATGCAACTTCTTGCCACACTTTTGACTATTCAGAAGGAAAACATCCACGGTTCTGTGATCGATGAAGAGCGCCGCACCCCCTAAAAGACTTGTATCAGTGTTTCGCTTTCAGAGTCGTTGTTTTCACCCATTTTAGCTGATGAAAAGATGGTGTCTTAATAATTGTGTGCAATATAATGTTGGTCTCTCTGGGCCACACCGTCCCTCATTACACAAAGCATAAAGTTGAAAAATTAAAATATATATTTGTTTTTTAAGTCATATTATCATGAGAAAAAACAAAACAACAAATAAAGTTTTTATTAAGTAAATTAAGTACATTTATTAAGGAAGCTAGTGGGAATATTGCTCCAAGTGGTGAAGATGGCTTGACAAAAGGCATCAACTGCCTGGAACTAATGGCCATTTTTATTTTTTATTTTTATTTTTATGTTTTATTTTGATCAGGTCTGTATATATATTTTTTTAAAGGTCATAGAATTATGGGCAACAAACAAAACAAAATAAGGTTGTAATTTCTGAAAAATTAGGTTGGGGAAAAAGTTATAATATTCTGACAATATTATGAGAAGGAAATTTACAAATATACTTACAAAATGTAAAACATGCATTAAAAATGGGGGTGTCTGGGGGGTTCATGCTAATAATTCACTTTTCACATATACAACAACGCTGAGATGCAGGTTTTTTCCTAAAATGTTTGTCACTTTTTATTAGCATATCTACATGTGTTGGTTTCCAACATCGGGGGAAGAAGTTAGGACACCCCTGCACGAAGCATTCCACAGCTTTAAAATGAAGGAACATCATCTTGACCAGTCATTGTGCACACTGCGCGCAATTTCTCAGGGAAAGCAATAAAGTGCTGTTTTGTTGTGCATTTTGACGGATAACAAAAACGACAAACAAGCCGAATTACAGGTGCACTCACCTGTCCACAATCTGACAGGTACTTCATTGGCAAATGAGCAGCCACATGTCTTCCAAACTCCCCCTCAGTCAGGTGATCCGTCCCCGGGGGCTTCTCTGCTTCTCGGTCAGAATGGCATACAACAACAGCGAGGGAAAACTCCTCCTTTCTGGTGGGCTTCGGTGCAGAAATGCACCGTCCACTGTGACAAAATGACAAACAAATGGCATTCAGGAGGAGGGCGTTGTGCTGCATCCTGGTGACAACGCAAATAGCGCTCCGACGGTGCAAGAATGCAACTCTCAACGCAGTTTACGCACTTGGTTCCGAAATGTTTGCTGGAACCAAGACGTCGTTTAATGCGAGAGAGGAAATGCAACGAAATAAAAGCAACATCCAATTTATTCTTGAAAGCATGCAAGTTTAAATACATAAATATCTGTATTTATTCCACTCTGCCTTTGCGCGCTAGTGTGACGTTTGTCCACCAGGGGGCAGCACAAAGCCAGTTAATTTTGAACGGAAAAGCACTTGCCATCAAAAAAAAAAGAAAAGATTTTTCTTTTCTTTTTTTTATCCATTATCATCCATTATCATCGAAACATTCTGCAAAAAAGATCCTCCTAAAAATTTTATTGGTATACAACAGCATCACCGTCTGTGCGTCTGATTGGGGATGGCTTTATTAGTAGTAGTATTAGTATTCTTTTTCACTTACACAGTTTTGAAATATTGAGCTACTTCCAAAACGATACCGAAGGCAGAGATTATGAATCAGCAACGATATCACGGCATTGCCCAAAGATCATAGCACTTACTAGCCATCCAATGAGATGCCTCTATCTATCATCTGTGCTTCTCAAAGACAAACGTCTGCAGGGAGTGGCTATGATATTTGGGGATAGAATAAACGGCAGTTCATCTGGAAAGTGCAACTATCCGGTTTTGCTATCACTCAGCTGTTGACTCAGTGGAAATGTGTCGTCTTTGTCTTTGTGTTTGCATCACGGTGGATGTTCTAGGGGATTTTGCCCTGCTCTCGGCTCTGGTAAAAGGCACCCATTCAGCGTCACCATGTAATGAACGGCTTATTTTACAGTCCTACAGATGACAAGGGACACCCATGGGAAACAGAGAGGCAAAAACCCCAAAACTGCCACATCAAACAGTGGCAGATTGTAATTTAGTCACTCGGTGACTGAAGCTGACAGAATTGCTTTACTCCGTGAATCACTTTGGGAGCCTTTTACAACTGAAAACAGATAACCCAAGTGTCGCATTCAAAGTTTGTTTGCAAGACAATGTTGTGTTTAAAACACAACATTGTGTATATATTTCCACTGCTAATGTGTATGTCACATTTTAAACTCATACTGAGAAAGAAGGTTTAAAAGACATGGTTTCATATTGGGGCCGCACGGTGGCTGAGTGGTTAGCACATTGGCCACACAGTCAGGAGATCTGGAAGACCTGGGTTCAAATCTCCGTTGGGCATCACTGTGTGGAGTTTGCATGTTCTCCCCGTGCGTGTGTGGGTTTTCTCCGGGTACTCCGGTTTCCTCCCACATTCCAAAAACATGCATGTTAGGTTAATTGGAGACTCTAAAAAATAAAAAAAAGTATAAATGTGAGTGTGAATGATTGTTTGTCTATATGTGCCCTGCGATTGACAGGCGACCAGACCAGGGTGTACCCAGCCTCTCGCCCAAAGACAGCTGGGATAGGCTCCAGCATCCCCGTGACCCTAATGAGGATAAGCGGTATAGAAAATGGATGGATGGATGGTTTCATATAGGACAGAGGTATCCAACCCGCAGCTCTCTCATTCTTCTGATGTGGTTCCAGGTGATTTATGATTCTGTGTAGTCACTACGGCGTCCCAATCTGACGGCGTCATGAGCATTTCAGAGTCCTGCATTGGAGTTGAGCGTGTGCCGTGCAATTCTCCACCAAAGTGCCAGGGGAAGCGTTTTCTGCTTTGTCAACTTGGTAAGAAACCATGCGCAACTATTTTGCCATTGTTCATTAGGTTTCTTTGTCACTAATGAACAATGACGATACGGAGAGGGGTACTAGAAATGGAATTAATCGGTGTGTAACAACGCTTTTACTGCAAATGTTCAGAATCAGCTTTATTGGCCAAGTATGCTTACAAAAACAAGGAATGTGACTCCAAAATTGGTAGCAAAGGCTTAAAAACAGGAACAGGAAAAGGAACGTGACAGTACTTTTAAGGCCACTATATAATAGCGTTACCTTCTATTTAGTGGTCAAATAGGTTTTGTGGTTCCAAGTAGGTTTTCATTTGGTGGAAACAAGCCAAAATGTCTCTTTTGATGCTAAAGGTTGCCGACCCCTGATTTAGGAGGACAAGCTACAGTATAGATGTCACCCACTACTGACTGGTCTGCCATGCATATTACATTTTCTTTTGACTGGTCTGAGTCAATGAAGATTGACTGAGTACAGACTGACTCAAAAACGCAGAGAAAAAAATGTCCCTGTTCTTATTACGTTTATCTTATTACGAGCCTCGCGGTCTCCGTCTTTTCAAACACAGACACCGGACTTTCACAGCCACCGGGCAAATGTGGTGGTCAGTCAACGAGACGCCAGCACCATGCACGCCTTGTTGACATGTCAGTCATCACCGTCTCTAAGGCAGACAAGCCAATGGGGCCGGGGGGCAGCGGAGGACAGAGGAGCGCCTCCAGTGCCAACCTAAGCATGCCCGTCCTCTGGCCTACACAGCGCGCACGAGAAGGCAGGCAAGCAGCAGATCTGTGCTGAGGAGCAGATGTTTAACACTGCCGCTATTAGCCTCATTTCCTGGGCGGAAAGCTCTCTGCTCTATTAGAGCAGTAACAGGAACCAAAAAAAGGCTGAAGAGGAGGAGGCATGAGGGTGGAGGGTGGGTGGGTGCAAGAGAAAAGTTAGCTGAGCTCACAAGAGCCCACAAATCACTTTGTCACCAGCAAGCTGTGACAAGCAGGAGGCAGAAAGCAGTTAAAAAGAGGCGTGAGGAGGGAGCTCCAACCGAAGGCGCAGGCAGGGAGATGCCACGGACAACTGAAGTGAGGTCAGAGCCAATGGGTGGATAGACGGAGGACACGGATGTCCATCTCTACTGCTGAGACTGCAGGACAGAGAAGGTGTGTCAAAGTTTGAGCAACATTTCTAGTGAGTGTTTGGTTTGACTGTGACTGAGGAGGAGTGAAAGTCACATGCTCAAAAGAGAGAAGAATATCTTTTTCACAATGGCTGTCTGTGAAACAAACATGGCTCTTTATTTCTGACTTGGAGTGATTGACAAAGAAGAACTCTCTTTTCCGAGCCTTGATGATTCGGCCTTCCTAGACTGGCTTGATTGGACATGACTTTGTGTTAAATACTCCAAAGTTGTGTGTTAAGGAGCACAGGAAGTTGTTGGGGTGTTTTTTTTTTTGCTGGACCGAGTTTGTAAAAACATGTGAGGAGAAACTGCCTGGTGAGCCGAACAACGCTGAGCCGACACATGGAGGGAGGGTTCGTCTGCTAGTAGAACATCCAAGTAGAGTACAGACAATCAGCAGAAGCTTAGCTAGCTTTATCCCTTTTTTTTGTATGTGTGAGCGTTCTGACAGCTCATAGCTCCAACGTCTGTATGCCCGCCCTCCACCTGCTCCTGTGCAGAGAGACACCCAAATGTTAGGAGCTATTTACAGGCGGCACCAGCAGTCCTGAACCTTCTCCACTCTCTACACTGCTTTAATTGTTCTCCTGAGCGTAAACACCTTGCGTCAGTCACACCTTTCCGCGGGTGATTCACTTCATCCGAGGTGGGACGCAGCCAGCAGGGAAGAAGTGAGGCAGGACTCAGCCAAGGCACATCTCCAGTGGCACCATGAAGGTGGCCCTCCTGATTGTCGTGGTGGTCTACATGGTGGCCAGAGGCAGCAGCATGTCCACATGTAAGACTTTGGACTTGGAGATGGTGAAGAAGAAGCGCATCGAGGCCATCAGGAGTCAGATTCTCAGCAAGCTGCGGCTGCCCAAAGAACCCGAAGAGGATCAGGCCGGAGATCAGGAGGAGATCCCCTCCACTTTGCTCTCGCTCTACAACAGCACCAAGGAGATGCTAAAGGAGCAGCAAGCTCAGGTCCAGACAGACATCTCCATGGAACAAGAGGATGAGGAGTACTTCGCCAAAGTGCTGCACAAGTTTAACATGACCAGTGAGTACATAATGACATGTTTTTACTGCATGCCTAAGAAAATTAAGTGACATTTAAAGAAACCTTTTTGGGTTTTTTAAAATTATTTTTATAATATAATACGAATCAATAATACAATGGTCTGATTTGTTTGGTGGAAAATCAAGACGTGCCAGGAAATATTGTTACACTCCAATCCTGTAGGTGGCACTAGCGTGCATTGCAAAGTGAGTGCCAACTGCCACAGAAAGCACGCACAGAAAGCACCCGCACCCGTCCCACAACACTCGGCCCCAATTAAAGTGGACTGTAACAGCAAAGAGCAAGCCCCTACAAAGTTGTGATTTTTGCATAATTTGTTTAAAAGGTACTAAATGTACAGTACCAGTCAATTCTGGATCCACATCCAATTTTAGTCCATTTCTTTTGTGGCTTTTAGCTTGGTGGAGCTAAAAATGTGCATGTGGATGCTCAGAAAACCTAACACGCCAGGCACGTTTCATCATAGAACAGCTGGTTAAATATTCACATTTCAATGCACCACATGGCTGCAAGTCGATCCTAATTTGGCCAACAAATGGTCTCAGCTTGCGCAGATCTTCTCATCTCCACCAAACATCTTCAGGCTGCACTGTGCGTTCACGGATCACACGAGCATCTGGCCTGAAGCTTACGCAACCGCTCGCAATCCATAGCCATAAACACATCCTAATTTGTTTTTTATGCTTTGTTGTACTTTGCTCCATGAAACACCGCGTCCGAGTTGTCAGGCATCCACGCTCTCCTGCTTCTCCACTACTTCAAATGTAGGACTCCATTCAAAAGGAGAACAAAGGAAGCTTTTAAAATGAAGAAAGACCGTTAACTCTTCTTGCATGGAAAACCAAAAACGGGAAATGAAGACATGGCATGCATTCTTTTCACCCGGCTTCATTCCCTCTTTCATTTTGTCTCTCCACTCCTTTGGGATTGGGGGTTTCCTGTAACTTGAGCATTGGGTTCTCCCTTGAATATCCTATCACTTGATCCCCATCATGGTTCTCTCTGGCCACTTTCCACATGACCCCCCCCCCCCCCCCCCCAGACTCACGCCTCCAACAGTTTAGGCCTCAACCTCTCGCACCACTCTTGTTTCCTAAACACGCGCTATCAGTGTGTGTGCATGTTGGTGAGCATGATGGCCCAGCTCGGCAGGAAGGAAGGCAGGCCGATGGCCGCAGCGATCTCCAGTGACTCAGGTCCGGTGCAAGCGGCGGTGCCCATGGGGAGAGCATGTTTCCTACCTCTGTGGAATGCCAGAGCATGGCTTCCTTTAGAACAAACTCTCCTTACACTCACCAACTTTGGGCCCCGGCCAAGTGCATGAGTGTACATGAGTGTACGTGTGGATGAATATTTTGCAATTGTTAGAAAAACAGAGGAGAGAGTGGGACACGAGCGAACCTTTCTCTGTTCTTTTCATTAACGCTCCTGTTTTTCAATTTGCCGTGCATTTGTTGTTTTATTTTACTGGATGACTAACGCTTTCCACGGAGATCACATCAGCCGTAAGGAAAGTTTGTCAGGACTTAATAGTTTTGTTCTGCATTGTGGCCGTGCTAAATTGGACCAGTTGGCAGTTACTCCCATCTCTGTGTCCAGAGTTACAAATGCAACGTAGTCCAAGTGTAACAGAGCTCCTTGGAAAGAGGAAGGCACTTTAGAACTAGTCATACTGTACACCTACGACTATGTGGAACACTAGAATACATTTGAGTTGAGAACATCCTACTTGAAATAAAGTGAGAAGTTTAAGCAAGTACACGATTCTGGGTTTGGACCTTTTTTATTCCATGGTCCCGTACAGGTATTTTCTTTACTAGCAATGCGGTCTACAAACTTAAAAGTGAAAGAGGGTTGTTAACTGAAAGTACGTCTCCGTTTTCTTGCCTGACAACTGTGTTTAGTGCCTAACAAGGCAAACAGAGTTTTAAGTGTGTCATGGAGATATGCACAAAGTACTTTGCAACTGCAACACAACGATGGAGCAAAAACCAGTGCTGTTGTGTTTGGGTTTATAACACTTTTCCAACAAAGTATACCAATATTACACCAAGTCACATGACTTACATAGATACAGTAGTGTTCAAAATAATAGCAGTCCAATGTAACTAACCAGGTTATATACTGTTATATGTATATATTTGTTTTGCTTCATGGCAAACAAGTTACCAGTAGGTGCAGTAGATTCTCAGAAAACAAACAAGACCCAGCATTTATGATATGCATGCTCTTAAGGCTGTGCATTTGGGCAATTAGTTGAAAGGGGGTGTTATAAAAATAGCAGTGTGGCATTCAATCAGTGATGAGGGATCAATTTTGCGAAAAAACAGGTGTGAATCAGGTGGCCCTGATTTAAGGATAAAACCAGGACTTGATGAACATGCTTTTCTTTTTGAAATGCTGAGGTCGTTCAAGAAGGTTCAACGATGTCTTGGGTCGTTCAAGACATTGTTCAGAAGAAAAGCGTACTTTGATTAAAAAGTTGATTGGAGAGTGGAAAACTTATGAAGAGGTGCAAAACAACATTGGCCGTTCAGCTAAAATGATCTCCAATGCCATAAAATGAAGAGAAAAACCAGAGACACATGGCAGAAAACGGAATACAACTATCAAAATGCATCGAAGAAAAACCAGAATGGCAAAGTCTCAGCCAATGATCAGCTCCAGGATGATCAAAGGGACTATAGAGTTACCTATAAGTACTGTGACAGAGGACGTCTGTTGTGAAGCTAATCTATTTACAAGAATCCCCCGCAAGGTCCCTCTGTTAAAAAAACAGGAGGAAGAAGTTACAATTTGCCAAAGAACACATCAACTGGCCTAAAGAAAAAATGGAGGAACATTTTGTGGACTGATGAGAATAAAATTGTTCTTTCTAGGTCCAAAGGCCGCAGACAGAGAAGACTTCTAGCCACAGTACACAGTGAAGACATTAAAGCGTGGTGGTGCAAGCATCATGTTATAAGCACGTTTCTCCCACTATGGTGTTGGGCCTATTTATCACATAGCAGGGATCGTGGATCAGTTTGCATATGTCAAAATACTTGAAGAGGTCATGTTGCCTCATGCTGAAGCGGTAATGGTGTTTGGAAATGGATGTTTCAACAATACAATGACCCCAAACACACCAGTAAACCAGCAAATTCTTGGTTCCAAACCAACAAAATTAATGTTAAAGAGTGGCCAACCCAATCCTCAGACCTTAATCCAAAGGAAAATTTGTGGGGTGGCATTAACATTTTTGTTTCTGAAGCAAAACCAAGAAATGGTAATGAATTGTGGAATGTTGTTAAATAATCTTGGATTGGAATAACAGCTGAAAGGTGCCACAGGTTGACTCCATGCCACACAGATGTGAAGCAGTTATAAAAAGCACACAACTAAATACTAAATAATTAATTGATTCGCAGGATTGTGATATACCAGAAACAGAAACGTTTGTACAAAATAGTTTTGAGTTTGCAAAGTCAACGGCAAACACTGCTATTTTTTGAACACTCCCCTTTCAACTACTGTAATTGCCCAGTTGCACGGACTTAAGAGCATGCATATCATGAATGCTGGGTCTTGTTTGTTTTCTGAGAATCTACTGCACATGCTAGTAACTTGTTTGCCATGTAGCAATAAAAATATACTATTTACAGTACTTAATCTGGTTAGTCACATTGGACTGCTATTATTTTAAACACTACTGTACCTTTTGATAAAAAAAGAAACTAGCCAAATTCGTAAGGGACATTCCACCTAATTGTCTTTACCCCTAATCCACCCCTCCTCTTTGTGAAATTATTTTTATTATAGTTTTTTTTATTTCTATTTTATGTAAATCTGTATTCAATTTCATGCATGTTTTAAAGCAATATTAATTAACATGAGAAACTAATGGTTCAATACCTAATTTTATATAAAACAAAAATGTCCAAATTTGCTATTGGCTGGTGACCAGTCCCCATTTGCGAGAGTCCGAGAAGTAGTTAGCATCTGCGTGAAGTTTGCATGATTTCTCCATGCATGGGTTTTTGCATACTCTTGCTTTCTCCCACATTCCAAATCATGCATGTTAGGTGAACTGGAGACTTTAAATTATCCAAAGTTCTGAATGTGATTATGAATGGTTGTCTATATATGCCCTGTAATTGACTGGCGACAAGTCCAGGGTTTACCTCACCTCTTGCCCAAAGTCAGCTGGGATAGGCTCTAGCACACCCCCATGACACTAGTGAGATAAGCGACATAGAAAATGGATCCCAAAAAATAATGCAAAAATACTTACAAATGAACAAACAACTGATTGATTAACATTACTTTTACCTAGTTTTGTTGAGAAAAACACAAATCCATCAATTAACAAAATAAACACATTCTTCTGCAACCACAATATCCAAGATAGTGGCGTAAACCAGCCAGACAGTTTTCGGTATGCTAAACAAGCAAAAAAACACAAGCAAAGGCAACATTTTAGCAACAATTTTGGATGTTAAAAAAAAAAACGAGCCAACCGGTGCGGACGTTAACCAAGGTACCACTGTAGATGTAGGTCTAAGAAGGTCTGACAAGATCACGAGTAGTGAATTACTTGTAAAATTTCAGCAACAATCAAAGACCTGGACTGTCATGGAAAGCTCAACATAATTAAACAATGAAGACTTTGATGCAAGTCTTTGAGTTTATCTTAAGATGTAACAAGGAAGGTCAGAGCAGACATTACTGTGTGTTCTGTTTGAGACCCTAATGAAGGCCAAGAATCTCAATATGAATCAGCACCAAAGTGTAAGCCTTCATGAATAATATTTGGTCCGGAACTGCTGGGTTGTATGTGATGTCACATCTAGTTGCAGTCATCACAAACTAACCAAATGAGGGTCAAAAAAGTGTATTCGTAGCTCGACGTCAAGTGAAATCATAGCAAAAAGGCAGCATACATGCAATGGGGAAATATTTCAAATAGAGATTTTGGAAAAGTTATTACTAAGACAGTCAATGTTCTCATTTTGCTTCTTTCTAGATGCTCCAACTGCATAAGTCCACAATGTAGTGGCAGCTATGCATAATATTACAAGGGTGGAGGTGCTCAGTTAAACCCAACATTATTCACCACCAACTGGGGCTGGTCTTCTTTTCTGTTACAACTAATGTCTTGTCGTCTCATGTTTTCTGTGTTTGGTTGTATTAAAATTCTCCAGTTATGTGCCACTACAGGAAACTTGTGCATGACAAGTGTTACATTCAGTTTATTCCATGCTTAACACGTTAGCACACGCTGTTGTTGTGATCATGTGGGCCCTATCCACCCGCTGCTAGATAGACATGCTAGGGTGGAGTTTCAAATCGACCACTTGTATCAGTGCCAATATGAGGAATTTTAGATGCAGGCTGATATCATCTAATACTCATTGTTTTACTTATATCAGCCCAATATCCAATATCAAAACAGGATTGAGGATTGTCAAAATTCCAAAGCCTGTTCAGTACCACTTTATATATTTAGACTTCATAAGTAAATTAGCAGGGCCGCACGGTGGCTGAGTGGTTAGCACATTGGCCACACAGTCAGGAGATCTGGAAGACCTGGGTTCAAATCTCCGTTGGGCATTTCTGTGTGGAGTTTGCATGTTCTCCCCGTGCGTGTGTGGGTTTTCTCCGGGTACTCCGGTTTCCTCCCACATTCCAAAAACATGCATGTTAGGTTAATTGGCAACTCTAAAAAATTGTCCATCGGTGTGAGTGTGAATGGTTGTTTGTCTATATGTGCCCTGCGATTGACTGGTGACCAGTCCAGGGTGTACCCTGCCTCGCCCAAAGCCAGCTGGGATAGGCTCCAGCATCCCCGTGACCCTAATGAGGATAAGCGGTACAGAAAATGAATGAATGAATGAAGCAAATTAAGTAAATTAAGGTGTTAGGGCCAGGGGTGGGCAAGCGTTTTGACTCACGGGCTAGTATATATATGCATATATATATGCATATATATATGTGTGTGTATATATATATAGGTGGTATCAAAGAGAACGTCATACTTGCTCATGGTGCAACGAAACAAAAACAAGACATTCGCATCAGATACATCCACATAACAAACATATCACATAACTTAAAACTGTTATCTCCAAATGCCTTCAAAGCAATATGAACTGTGAAAAAGCATGAGCATGTTAACTCCTACTTATTTACTTCTCTGACAACCTCCTCCAAATATTTTGCAATCAAGCAAAAATGTGACAAACATGGCAAAATGTTGGGAGGAGGAGTACCGCAAGCTACCCAGCATGCCTTGCGGCAGGAATATATAGGTGCTTTTGGGCACGTAGATATTTGTTTGTATGCCCACACGGTGCAGTACTTTGTGTGTCGTGTGTTGACGTGTTGTGTTGTTTGGATGGCATTTTTGTTCAAGCTGCATCGGACTATTTTGGCGACTAAAGCATGCCACAATAATCATGTTGCCAGTTACAGTTTCAATGTTAAAGGTTTTAAAAAAAGGAATTTGGAAATGCCTGGTAAGCCGAATTAAAATGTTAGGCACTTTTACCACTTTAGATCTAGTAACTCCAGAGCAGCATTGTTAATGGTTAATAGGTATGTAATAATAAATTTATTAATCTTAAAAAGACTCTGTTCCCACTTTAAATCCAGTAGCTGCAGAGCAGCATTGTTAACTGTTAATAAGTACACAATACCAGGATTTATTAACCTTTAAAATTAATGTTAAGCTTTTTGAATTAACATTTATATAGCCTTAATAATGAAAATAAGCATTTAATATAAATCATATGAATATAATAAAATAAGTATTACCTTTAATTAATGCTTATTATAGCTTATTACACGCAAGTTAATATGAAGTGTTACTACCTGCTCTGCTGCAAGATAATATAGAAAAGTAACATATAAAAGAGGGGGGGAAAGTCTGTACTAGTCGTACTCGAAGTGTGACGCAAAGTTAAATTGCAATGCTTTTGTTACTAACGCTAGACTACGAGAACACACACCTTCACCTGTTTAAAAAAGAAATTTCCAGAAATAAACTGGCGTTCTGGCAGAGCAGTACAATCTAGTAGCAAATACAGACTGTTTAATTTTACAGTGATGCAATCAGGTTGTTTACAACAAAAGATTTGTTATTAATGTTCATACGCTACACCCACACGGAAAAGTCGCGCAGTGAAATAACAAAGGACACATACAAAAATGTACTCATGCAGACTGACGTGGTGTAAGAACGCAGACAGACATGTTAGAAGTGCTATTTTCATCTGCTACAGTCATTATGTCTGATGTGGAAGATACGCTTGTACAGGTGTTTGATCACCTTGTTTTCACCTGTGTCATGTCTTTTGCAACACACCATCCACAGTCACACAGTGGGAGCAAATCATTTTAATGGCGTGCACCATTATTGTATGTATCTATGTATGTGGCCATATAGAAAATGTGCCCCTCAAGGTCAAATGATGCTGAGTGCCCCAAGGTCACATGGTTGTAACCCAGAGATCTGTTTAAACTAACAACAGACAAATGTCAATAAGGGCATTTACGGTAATGAAAGTCATCTCACTGGTGGAGTGTAGGGAGTGGGGAGGTTGTTTGTGCTGGAATCTTTTCCTCCCACTAGTAATTACAGAGCTGCCTCTCTACCTGTCACAACAGCTGTCCGCCAGCTTACCAACAGATCAGCGCTCAAAACATCCCACACCTAAGCACCTGTGTGCGTGCATGTGTGTTACCTGCAGGAGCGCGCATGAGCATGGAGGCAAGAGGCATACGAGTTGTGATCACCAGAGAAGTGCAATCAAAGGTTAATTAAAAAGTAGAAGTGAGGACTCGCAGATAATATGCCTCAGAGGGGAAGTGACCTCATTTCCTGTTTCACTTCACTTCTCTAACCCTTCACACATTTGTCTCACTTTACTCCATCAGACTTGACACGCTCCGTCGTTGGTCGCATTCACTTCCATTTGCAAGCGGTTCTCTGGCTTGGGCGGACCCAGCAGATCTCATCTGCTTTCACCCCAACACAACCCACAAAAGCTCTTTCAGGTTTCTGCTCAGTTTTTCAAGTCAGAGCGCCAGCACTTCTTCTTGTAACTGTTACACAAGTAGACCCGAGTTCCTGGATCCAAGTCTGAGAAGTATGTGAGGCCTGCCGTCAAAAAGTCGGCCCTGGACTGGAGAGCGGAGAATCATAGCTTTGGCATTCCCAAGCAAAATAGAAGATTTGGGCTGGGGCCAGACTGAGGCAGCATTGATAAACATTCCACCACCAGCCCCCCTTTCCCACACGCATTTACTACACGCGTTAGACTCCTCCATACATTCTTTACTTTGCTTCTTCTTCATCCTCGCTGTGCCTACAAGATCAACCTTCACTCCATTTTATCTTTTCAAGGGTGTAGATTTATGGCATGGTGCTGGCTCCTGTCTTCTATCACACTCTGTGGGGGGGATATTCCTTCTGTCAGAAAAAGTAGGAGGAAAAAAAAACCCTCTTTCTTTATGGTCGAGTTTGCCACAGGTGGAATCGATTCATATTTGGCCACATCCACACTCTGTGTGCACTTATTCAATTTTGCTAATGTGTGCGTGCAGCTGGGAAAGACATTGGGGATTATGAAAACAGTTATGTCATGCACATACATACATTTGAGGTGGCAGTGCTCCACAGCGAAGAATGCTCCTATCTTGTGAATCTGCTAATGCAATAAATTGTAATTACGAATGAATTGTTACTATGGTGGTGCATAGCAAAAACACATCTTAAGAAACAACATTTAAGGATACTGTTTATACTGTTTAAAAGATACTGTTTATACATATGGTAGTACATAAATACACATTTGGGACTGATTGCATCATACTGTAAACTGTGCTGAGCATTAAAAAGTGAAAACATTGTGGGGTAATGTGGTGGTTAACTGCCTTGTGATTGTGTAAAACTAAACTACTCAAACGCAAAGTAATGTTCACAATATTCCCTTTTTTTATGACTGAAACTTTGAATTTTTTTCTCCAGAAAAAAATGACTTAGACACCACCAAGAAGTCAAAAAGTGTCTCCCTGTCATTCAACATTTCTGAGATTCGGGCAAGTGTGGGCGATTACCGCCTGCTGACCTCCGCTGAGCTGCGGATGCTCATCAAGCAGCCGGCGATACCCGATGAGCAGCGGGTCGAGCTGTACCACGGTGTGGGGGCGTCTGCACGATATCTGGCCTCACGTTTTGTCACCAACCAATGGAAGGACAAGTGGCTGTCCTTTGATGTCACAGAGACGTTACATGACTGGATGAAAGGAAACGGTAAGTTGGAGATACTAAACCTTGTTATCCTTCACGCCACAAACCTTTTAAATCAGGTTTTCAACATCTGCTTTGGCAGAAGACGAGCAGGGGTTTGAACTTCGTCTCTTCTGCGAGTGCAGCCAGAGGACCACCGATGCCACTTTTAGCTTTTCCATCTCAGGGATCGACAGTGATCGGAGCGACATTGGAATGTTGAAGCAGATGACACAGCAGCCACCTTACATCCTGACCATGTCCATCCCGCAAAACGCCAGCAGCCACCTCACATCACGCAAGAGACGTGCCACGGACACCAAGGACCTCTGCACGGCGTAAGTCGGGCCCCATTTTAAATCACAATTCTGTTGGGTTTCTCACAAGCATGTGACATTCTAGTGACCATCGTATCCTTCAAGGTACCACGATGTACCTCTTACTGTGAGTATGTCAAATCTTTAATGGACATGTTTTCCATGCAGCCAGACTGAGACCTGCTGTGTGAGGAGCCTGTACATCGACTTCAGGAAAGATTTGGGCTGGAAGTGGATTCACCGGCCGACTGGCTACCATGCCAACTACTGCATGGGCTCCTGCACCTACATCTGGAATGCTGAAAACAAATATTCTCAGGTAGGGAGCAACATCGTGCTGTGAGTTGGAGGTCACTCTGTGGATTAAGTCCGACTTTTGGTCCCCTGTGAATGAAAACCACCACCCTCGCTGCAACCACGTTGACACTGATACCAACACTCCATTGCTTGAATAGCTCTTAGCTAAGCAAAGGTTGTTCATTGATGCTCTTCAGATTCTGGCCTTGTACAAGCACCACAACCCTGGAGCCTCAGCCCAGCCGTGCTGCGTCCCTCAGGCACTGGAACCACTTCCGATTCTTTACTACGTCGGCAGGCAACACAAGGTACAGACACACTTGTTTTCACTTTGAACGTGGCAGCACCTGCGTACTGAATATAATATCTGTCCTTGTTTTTCAGGTGGAGCAGCTGTCCAACATGATAGTCAAGTCCTGTAAGTGTAGCTAAAGCTAAACTACACTGACAAGACATGGGCAAGACATAGACTCCTGCTTTGGGAACACTGATGGTGAAAATGTAGGAGTTGAAATGGAGAATTTACTATTCCTCCTGGAAGTCACCTCGCCATGTTGGACTGACATGACATGTCACTGATCGTATTGTGTATATATTATTTTTTTACATTACAGTAGTGATTAATTTATTTGTTGGACGGACAGACAAGTGTACATCAGAACATCAGGACCAACGTGACATCCATGGAAAGATGAAATAACGATGTTGGCCAGCGCTTTTGGTGAATGGCATGGAAAACAGCTGTTGTTGGGTTTTTTCCCAGAGGACATTGCCTCAGGTGTGTTTGCAGAACTTCCCCATAAAGGACAGCGGGTGAGCTTGGGGACTGTCACACAGTGGAAACTCCCTCTGACAGAGGCAGGTTTTACTTTTCTCAACCCATGTAAAGTGTTTTCATTTTGTTTGTTCACATGATTGAATGTCAGCTTATCCAAATGAAGCTTTGCACAACTGTGCCCCTCTCATGTAGACCACCATAGTCAGTTTTATTACGCTTCAGGTTTGTACTGTTATCTACGTGAGGCTTTTTTGCACATTTCACTCCCTGCCGACTCGTGTGTTTTAGGAATTAAGCAACATTGTTTAACATGTTTAACAGTGCACTTCATGTTTGAATGTTGTAAATTTAAAACCAAGGAAATAAACACTGATGTTACATGATCACATCAGGGGTGTGTCGATGTTCTTCTGTCAGGAGAGAAGTGTACCTGGGGAACAAAGTAGCGTACCCTTGGAATGTAGTCTGTTTACACACAATCCTTTCACTCTAGATGGCGGCCACCTCAGGCCGCTAACATTCCTGGATGCACAACACCATTCTTGGCATGGCCAACTCAAAAATTTTGGGAGGGTGCCATGGCAACATTTTTACAACCGGTGTGCACCATGTTCATCCCCACCCCCACCTCTATGCCTCAGAACTCCGGGGATTACTGGCAGCCCGTGAGGCTGGATTGGGAATGAGGTGCGCAGGTCCAGACCCGTTGGAATGGCACAGACTTAGGGGCCGTGACTACATGGAAAATCTAACACACATACAGTATACATGAGGATGAATACGATGAACCCGCTGACATTTGGCCCCAACCATCTTACTTATGTAAGCTGCATGCTCCTGGGTTCTCATGCTGCTGGGTTAATTTCAACAATTTTCATCTTAGTTTTCATCAACAACGTTTTTCCTTGACAAAAAAATGAGCCGATATCTAATCAGAACAACACATGTTGACAAGAACTATTACAGGAATAGTGTCTATCGAATCACAGCTATTTTAGCTATGGGGTGCATAGGGTGTGTAACAAATTAGATCCAAGCAGAACTGCTGTTTTTGTGAGGTAGGGCTGTTAGAGTTTTCACCACCACAACAATACCATCCACCAAGCCAACTTCATCCACTTATCCGGGGTCGGGTCGTGGGGGGCAGCAACCTAATCAGAGAAGACAAGACTTCCCGCTCCCCGGCTGCTTCGTCCAGCTCCTCCCGGAGGATCCCAAGGCATTCCCAGGCAAGTTGAGAAACAGTCTCTTCATTTTCCTCTAGGCCTCCTGCCAGGCTGACATACCCTAAACACCTAACCAGGGAGGCGTCCATGAGGCATCCTGACCAGATGCCTGAGCCACCTTGTCTGTCTCCTCTCAATGCAGAGGAGAAGCAGTTCTACTTTGCGTTTCTCTACGACAGGGGTGTCGAACTCGCGCCACGAAGGGGCAAGCCAATGCAGGTTTTCTTCCCAGCTGGTCACTAAAGCAGATGATTTTAATGATCAGCACCACCTTCAATTTGAGGGAAGGAGCTCATCAATTGAAAATCACCTGCTGGAGAAACCGGTTGGAGAGAAAACCTGCAGTGTCTCGGCCTTCATGGCCTTAGTTTCACACGTGCTCCAGGGTGAAAGTGCTTCTCACTTTATTTTCAAGGGAAAGCCTGCAGACACCCTACGGAAGAAACTAATTTCGACTGCTTGTACCCACAATCTTGTCCTTTCGGTCACAATCCACAACAATACCGTATGCTACAATATTGTAACAAGCTGCTACATGTCTGTGACTAGGAGAAAGAAGAGTAGACAAGTGAACACATTTCACATTTGATGGCATAGAGAACAAGATTGTGTAAACCATGTGGAGCAACCATCACTGCTAAAAACACAAATAACTAGAAATGGCATCTGTAGTCACTCTAAAAAGTAAAGAGAAGTTTCACAATAATCTGTTATAATCTGTTATAATAATCTGCACCTCAAACCTTGCTCCAACCTCAAACCAGCAATTTATGCAAAAATGCCCCTACATTGGAGATGAAAATATACCCCACATGCATAAACAAATAAACAAGTTTTTTTCATACCTACAGTTGCTGCCCATTATTCTCACAATATCACTTGATCAAACACTAGACACTACAAAGTAAGTCATAAAAGTATGTGTGATTCATACTTTTTTAATATTCCACACCACACAGTAAATAATAAAAGTATGTATATGTCATGTTCAATATTGGTATCGGCCCATATTCAAGCCTGCAGTATCGGTATTTGATCGGATGTGAAAAAGTTGTATGGGGTACACCCGATAGAATGCATCATAAATGCCGAGTGTGTTGTGCAGAGTTGGTTTATTACTTCAATGCAATAGTGCAATATTTATATGTAGTACAATTATTACAATACAATACAATACAATACAATAATTAACACTAAGATTTAATAGTGTGAAATTAATGACTTAATGAGTAGATCTACTTTTTGTTACGAATTTTCTTATTGATGCCCTGTGATTGGCTGGTGACCAGTCTAGGGTATAAACCGCCTCTTGCTCAAAGTCAGCTGAGATAGGCTCCAGCATACCCACAACTCTAGTGAGTACAAGCAGCATAGAAAATGAATGGAGAGATGGAATTTCATTATTGCGATGGCAGCGTAAATAAAGCTGGTTTCAAGGAAACTTTAAAAATGTTTTAGTTTATTCAATTTACCTTTACTTTACTTGACTAAAATGTTGTGATTGTAAGATGACTAAACTATCTCCAAAACTAAATTACAAACTGCAGTCAAAAAACTGACACTGCTGCAAACAAGGTGACAATGATCTGTGCTGTCTTGTTCCAAAGCTGGTCATGTTACCCAGAATTCCTGAGGAGCGTGCCTCCAGCGAGCAGGCTCTTTGAGAGCGATAAACAATGTCAAACTAAACAAGATGAGATCTGTTGCCAGGTTTTATATTTTACCAGTGTGGAGGTACATGATGTTCTTGTGGTGCCTTGGCAGGGCAGATGTAATTGGAATGTTACAAGGAGAAAAAGGGATAATTAACAAACCACAACAAGCTAAACACAAGTTTTTTTGGAGGAGGGGGGGCATGAAGCAATGAAACTGGCCTTGGAGAGGGCAGCTAGCTATCCCTGCGATGACTAAGCAAGCCAATGTCATGAGGCTCATAAATCTGTCACGGTGTAAATGCAACGCTCCCAGAGGGGAGTTAAACTCAAGTGGGCTCATCCTTTAAGGCAAAGCTTCTTTCTCAGCAGCTGCTTCCTGACGGGTCCTCTGTCTTTTGATGGGAGCCTCAAAAAACTGCTGACACGACCCAGAGCGAGTGGAGAAAAGCGTTTTCACATGATCACAGCTAAGCAGGTGTTCTGTAACCACTAATGTGAGCATACACAAACAATGAGTGTATTTATCTGGAATTCATCATGGAGAAAAGACACAGTAGACCCTCTAAAGTAGAACACAATCTGTTCCAGGACACAGATCAACCTTTAGTGTGTTTGTTTTGAAACCGCACACAGGAAATGTATAATCTGCAACGGGGTCAAACTGTCACCACTATAAAACTTGTACATGCAATGTTTTTATTTTATTATTTTATTTTTCTTTTAGTAAAAAAGTAAAGCAGTATTAATTGAATTCATCTCCATTTTTAACCTAATTGGGCTTTACCATATTGGACCTTTTAAAACATCTGTGTTCTG
This sequence comes from Oostethus manadensis, assembly GCA_024372805.1. NCBI lineage: Eukaryota > Metazoa > Chordata > Actinopteri > Syngnathiformes > Syngnathidae > Oostethus > Oostethus manadensis. The sequence continues at coordinate 1,475,186 of QODF01000102.1, forward strand.
CACTTCTTCCTCTCTCAACTTCTGTGACTGAAATATAACTCGGCCCAGCACATTTTTACCTGCTGACCATGAAAGCTAAATCACACAAACATGTGAGCTGCTTTAAACACCCCAGGTCTCAGGTCTTTTGGCATTGTGACTCATCACCAGGTTGAACAGCAACAAGTCATCTGCGCCGCGTAATTCCTACGTGGCACACTTTGATGTCCTGCTGCAGGTGCCAGCTAGCCTGTAGTCATTATTGCTACATTTTGTGAAAAAAACAATCAAGGTTGCCATAAACTTGCCCTAAAATGACCTTTGACCAGCTCACTAGGCATCTTCAAGAGGATATCAAGTAAAATCACTAGTTTTCTCGTGTCAGTAGGCGTGTCCCTTATCCACCTGTCATCACCTCATCCCTTCCACTACACCGCACCTGCAGTTTACTGCAAGATGGTTGACGCGCTCTTGGACGACCCCGTCACTTTTCTATTCTTCAGTTTTCTCTCAAATCTCCGTGCCAAAGCCTGGCCGCGCTTTGAAGACATGCACAAACCGTGCGAGTCATCACCAGAACAAAATATGACAGGCAATGGGGGTAGTAAACACGAATGAAGGTGATCTCGACGGCAGTGAAAGACCACACAGATGTGCTTTTTATACACACAGGTTTCACGTTCTTCTCCAAACATCTTGGTAATGTTAGATGTGTGCACCTTTATGTCCAATATGATCAGGGTGTCATCAAGGAGGCACGCGGGATGAACAAAAGTGGAGAAACTCTTCAAAGTGAAAAGTACAAAGGGAAAGTATGCTTGAGTGCTTAGAAAACCAACTGTTCTGACTCACTCTCCGACAAAGAAATGTTTGCTAAAAAAAAAGGGAAGACACCAATTACATGTGGGCGACTGATGTTCTGAGTTTGCGGCCTCCCCCCATGCTCTCAGGTGAAGGACGGTGGACTCTGACTGAGGGAAAGAGCAGCCGTACTGGGAATAGGCTTACATTTGTGAATGATGTATAAACACAACGGAAGTGTCCTACAGGTAACCATGGCAAAGGACAAAACAATGAACACTGAGGAGCAGCTTCAAACTTTTACAGACCACATACTGTATCTGGACAAAACTTCCAGAAGCTGCAGGTCCGTTGAAGTCTGGGCACATAAGCAAAAATGCATATTTTAACGAAAAGATGTTTCAACAACAACATTCTATTCAACTGGATTTGGAATACTAACAAACAACATCTGCAGTCAGCATTTGTGATGTAAAGGTTAAGGCAGTGTATGTTCTCAAATGGTTCAAACATTTTTACGCCAAGGAATATAAGAAGAATACCACCGGCTCGCGTATGGCCATGACAAAACTGAAGTTTTAGTCATCGGTCCTGAAGCTCAGAGAGAGAAGCTTACTGTCTTTTAGTCCTTCATCACAAGTGAAAAACCTGGGCATGATTTTTCACTCTGCGCTGACTTTTATTCCACACATCAAGAATATCACAAAGATCATTTTTTACCAGCTAAAGAACATCACCAGATTTCGCCCCATTCTCTCTCGGGCCAACACGGAGACGCTCATGCATGCTTTTATCACCAGTCGTGTTGACCACTGTAATCCCCTGCTTTCTGGTCTTCCCAAAAAGTTTACAACTTTTACAAAATTCATCTGCACGTGTCCTGACAAACACCTGGAGGCGAGCCCATATTACACCGGTTATTATTGTTGCGCACTTACTGGAAATGACCATCGCAATACTTCTTCTTCTTCTTTACTTTTTAACATCATTTTCCAGTAAGTGCACTGTCAAAAGTTCACAAGCTTAGTCCATGGTGTACGCAGCATTTATGTAAAAAAAAAAAAGTGCTGCCAGAGGTTTTTGATACAATACACATCCAATATATGCCCATGTCCTCATTTGTACGATTACTAAAAGGGAATTTGTTCTTACGCTTTCTGACTTGAGTGTACCCACTGGTTCAAGTTTATTTAAACTTTGGAAAGGTTGGAGAGTTCCTCCCCTTCCACTATGAAGCCATATGACGTCTATTGAGAGTGGTCTATCACTCCGCACTCGCCATTTTGACTGTTTTGAGTGCGTCATACAGGCACTACAACTACTCTCTATTTTTCCATACTTCTCAATGTGAATGTACTTGTGCTCTCAAAGACTACATGTGGAAGTGTGTGGAAATGAGTAAACGTAGGCACGGCTCAGGTTTTGGCCGGGTAAGCGCTGCCCCCCTAACCGATATAGCCCCCTCCAGCTCTCCTTCCTGCCCCTGCTGAATTTCCCAATGAACACATTCCTCCTTTTCAGTCTCACAGTTTATGACACACTATCCTTCTGAAGAAACATCTGTGTATTGATGTCTATTATAGAAAAAAAAAGAGTGAAAAATCAAAAGTGGAGTCAGGATACACCTAAGCAGACGATGCTGCCTTCTTGTACAAACAGCTGTTTTCTAGTCGACTACACTTTGTGAGCTAAAGTGCACAGGAATAAAGGGCAGAGGGGTGCCATGAGTCACGGCCGCCATAATCCCGGGATGCTCTCCTCTCAAAAGGGCACATACAGAGGCTCAGACAGAGCGAAAAACAAACAAGTTGCTTGTCTAATTAGAAAGGGCAGAGGTGGGAGTTGTTGGGGGGTGTTGAGTTCAAAGTCAGCTAAATCATCACTTTACATGCACTTCCTGTGATGGCGGCGCCGCGGCGGAAATTTAGTCTTTATTCCATACATTTCTATCCCAACACTAATAGAGCATGCATTCCCTTGACATTTCAATGCCACGTGGTTAAACACAAAAACTTTGCCTTTATTTATTAATTTTCAGTCTTGATTGACACTCTCATTTAGAGGAAAACTGCACTTTGTTTAGAATTTTGCCCATCATCCACAAACTTTATGTGAGACTTCAACACACATGTCTCTTTTCTGTGGTTTCCAAAGATATAAAAACAGCCAAAAAGAGACAGCTAAGAATGTATGTAATTAGATGCAACTATTCCGGCTATAAACACTTCTGAAAAAAACTCTAAAAACAGCACACCATTTACATAATGTGACCTACCTATTAACCAAGCTACAGCGACATTGTTATTTATTTCTTTTTATTAACATTTCTACACAGAAGAACTGCTTTTCTGGCATAGTGACACCTCGTGACTAGCTTCAGCACTCACAATGCCTCAGGTCACTACTGAAAGGTAACACTAAAAATTGGAGCTGGAGCCACTGCTGCTGTGTTTTTGAGTTTGAAAAAGTTAACGCTGGGTGTAGCGTTTCTTTATATGTTGTTATGTGAAATCAGTCTGGCCAGGAAGAAAGTTCCGGGAATGCTTAAAAATATTAAATAAACACATGTTATCATCAATGTGCTTGTTGCTACAAGGTTACAGCATGCATATAAAACGTTGAACCATATAAAAGGTTTTTAGAGGTGTTTTAATAGCGGGATTTGTAGGTGGAATAGGTGTGTCCCATGGCATGCATTAATTGCTGCCTCTCTTTTTATACCTTTAGAACGCACACAAAAGAAAAAGATGTGTGTTCATGTCTTACATAAGGATTGTGAATGATGGGCAAAAATCAAAGTAATGTGGGTGTTATGGTACAGTTATGTATAATCAGATTTTGGGGTACCAACCTTTGTTATGGTACAGGGACGCTTTAAGTCCCCACACAAGCAGAAAATGATCAACACTATCACGATCGCTGAATTTAGTGTTCGCTTTCAGAAATCAAACAACGTAGAGCATAATTACAAACAATCAATAACATATTTAAGCAAATTTGATGAAAATTGAATTGACTGATAGTATAAATGCTTATACAGTAGATTGTAGCAAACACTAATCCCCCGAGGATGGACTCCGATCACACAACTTGAACTCGAGTCACACTCAAGTCACAGTTGATGACTTTGGATTCAACTTGACAATTTCATCAAGACTTGCAACTCGACTTGGACTTTGACATCAATGACTGGGGCCTAACTTGGACTGTAGTCTGATGACTTGAAAATGCTTCAGATTTGAATACTTGAATATGTTGAGTAAAACGCTTCCCCGTTTTAAGTATTCAACTAACGGGATCATTGTTATAGCATTTTTATCAAAACAACATATTTTCCCACAGAATCTGCCGCATTGAATGGAACTATTAACGACCAATCAGGTTAAAAACAAACAGGGGTGTGGCCTACATCTCTCAGGTCAGACCCCCGCTGGAGCTATCCGTAAATGTCTGTAACAGATTGTTAAAATGGCATTTTATTTATGAAATAGTAAACAGTCCTTATTACTCACAAGGATTCAAACATTTGACCTGTCTTGTCTTGACTTGTCACTTGACTTGCAGTTGCATATCTTTATATCAGACTTGACTTGAGGATTCAAGATGTGAGCCTTACTTGAGACCTGAAAAACACTGACTTTCTCCCACCTTTGCTAATCGCTCTAACGGCTTGGTCAAGTCTATTAAAGTTGATGTTTAGTCCGCCGGTGCCGCCATTTGGCAACCCTCCTGGTAACGCCGCCAGGCAGTTATTTGGCACTGCTGTCTACATAAACGGGAAGTGGCCACAGTTCAGTTTACACAGTCAGCAGAGATATCTGATGAGAATAGTCCACGTAGTCTCAGCTTCCCTCCTTGCCTGCACGTCACTGAATTACTTCAATCGTTTTCTGACAAGACTTGAAATGCCTCGGAGAGTTAAAGCTGCCACCGTTGAGGCTTTTTAAATGTGTTGTGGTTAGATGTAACAACACACCCTGCTGCTGCTTGTTCCCGTTGCCATGACGGCGGAAACTCTGAACATCACAGTGAGTTAAGCAGATGATGAAGGGAGCCAGGGGGCTTGGATAGGTGGAGGCCAATGTCGCCTTAATTAGATCCCATCTACTAGAATGACACACAGAAATGAAAGTAACAAGAGTGAGCAGGAAATGAGAGACATCAGACTGAACATCGCTTTGATCACTACCAAGGTTCTCAATGAATTGGGCCACACACACACACACACACACGGACACACAAACAAATCGCTCATCTTCCCCGCCAGCATCAGCAAACATGATGAGAAGAATCTGATGACGATCAAGTGTCTGATGACAAAGAGGACATTCATGTTGTGTGACTCTGACAGCGCGGAATATCGGCGCTTGTTCACATCTGATGAACACGTGTCCTCCTCATGTACCTGCAGACTAAATGCGTTCTCATCTCCACGCTGACCACCCTAGTAGTGTACAGGATGTGATCTCATACTTCACTGGGAGGGAATCAAACTTCCCAGAGATAAAAAATAATCTTCGGGTAGTCTGGAAGGCACCCAATGTTCTATTAGTAGTTAATACTAACTGACAGGAAAGTCCAACAGCAACAGGAAGAGGAAACACCCCCCAACAACACCCCTCCCCCAACATCCTGGATGGTGTCAGTGAGACTGATAGTTTCAATGTTTTTGTGCCTCACAGCTGGTACAGAGATGGCAAGTCGTCTCTACAGAGCGTCTTTGTCACGGCTATTTAAAAAAAAACCCATTTGGATGCATTTTGGTATTTGACTTTCCGGAGAAATTGTGCCAAGATGCACACTTCCTCTGTTTTGGCATTTGCATGTATGTTCTGGAATCTCGCATCAACGTATTTTAAAGTTATCTCCTGTTATTAAGGAATCACAGGGGTGCCAAAATGAAAAGGAAATACACTGTGGAAATATAAAGTGAATACATTATACAAAAATATACAAATGTATTCTTTTTCCATTTTGTCATTGCTTTTTCTTTATTTTCTTGCCGTTGATTTTCCTGTTTTGTCTTTGTCTTTTCCGTTTTCTTTTTTCCATTGCATTTACCGGCTGGCACAAGCTGGCGACAAAAAGCAACGGCAAATGAAGAGTCCACAAAAACGTATTTTATACCATTTGACATGAACCTGAATTGATGTAGATGTATGATCTGCAATAATACAAGTACAGTGGAAACAAATAGTTCAAAAATGTGTAAAACAACAAACAATTATCATTAACAATTTAAAAAACAAAACTGTCTGGGACTGAAACCGAAACTGCACACTCTGCTATGAAAGGCAGCAACTGTACCATTACACCACCGGGCATTGACAGGAATTCTGCCATTTTATTCTTGTATTTTGTTGGGTGCTGTCAGGTTACTGGTCTCTTTTTTTTCCCCTCCTGCCCTGGCCCGACTTGATGCTTTCTGCCTCATGACAGCGATGCACTTCCTTGGTGCATTAACACTTGCACAAAATGGGGCTCCCCATTGATTGTGGCGACCAAAGCACAGCACGTGCCCTGCATGTTGGGAGGGGCGGCCTTGTTTTGTACTGCACTGTTTGCCGCTGCTTTCTAAGCTTGTGATTGGCTAAAATAGAAATGGCTCTTGTCAGGCTGAAAATGCATTTTAATGTGGCTTCTTTTACAATGTCCAAAACAACACTTTTGAATTGATTTCAGTTCCACAGGAAATGGTTCCTTTCAAGCAGAGTTCTTTTACTTGTTTGATGTTACTCTCTAACCACATGGCCTCATGTTTCAGGTGGTTTCCTCACCGACCTGCTTCTTTCTTTCTAGTCAACACCTTGTTTTTAGAGGCCCATTGATGTGCGACCCACATCCTGACTCACTCAGGATTTTGGGGTGTGAGGAAAGGGGGACCTTAACTGTGGGATAGCTTGACCATGTGTGTAGTGCTCATGCCCAGCGGGAGCTAAATAAACGAACTACAACAACACGTTGTCGCCTCCAGTGCGACTATGGCGACCGCACGGGCAGATGAAAGAGCCACTGTGGCTTTGATCGATAATCCCAGGATTGTGACTTGTTTTATGAGCTCTGACGTGTCTGACATGTTAGTAGGACTATGTGGTGTGGCTGCAACAACTACACACGCTTCCCCGTCTGACGCCAAGTGAGCTGTTTGAACATCCACTCACAAAAACATAACTTCACGATGACAGCTCTCATCAGGGAGGGTTTTAACTTTGTTAACATTGTTTATGGGTCCTAATTAAAGCCACATGATTGATGCTTCAAATAACTACAATCTGTGTTGGTTGTCATTGCAGTGGCACCCTGGATCATCTGCACAACTTTGGCAAAAGTATTGGGACATTCCATCCTCAAAAAGCAGAGAAACTGTTGTTCCCTCCTTTGCACTCTTCTGGGAAGACATTCTACAAGATTGTGGAGTGGGTCTGGTGATAAGGTAGCATGATAAACAAGGAATTTACATAACTACTTTATTCCCTTGCCAAAGACACAAATTCCGTCATTCCGCAGTCAGAAAGGATTCAATGCATCGTGGGGAAGTTGAGTAACAAAGCTTGTGATGCACACACATTAATCCTCCCTAACATCCATACATCTTCTCGGGTCAGCTACGTACTGGATGTGGTCATACTTTCAACAAAGTATGCCTCAAATGTGAAATCAGCTATTGGCTGGAACAATTGTACGCCTCCTTTACTTTCCTCCTCTTCACTCCAATTCGGACTAAAACTACCTTTCACCTCCAACTTTTTCTTGCTTTTTGTCTTCTGCCCTCCATCCGGTTGCATTCTTGCCCAACGAGTAGTCTTGAATTTGTTTGCTTCAGTTTCTCATTTCCTATTTGGGTGTGTATCAGATGATGCGTCCTCGTGCACACATGAAACCTTTGCAATGAGAGCGAGACAGCGCAGAGGGCTGGCACGAGGTCCGTGAGAATGTGACCAGGAAGGAACCGTGGTGTGGAGGGAAAAAAATCCTAAGTGGTGACATAGACGCACTAAAAACCAAATGTAAAATAGAAAGGGTTGGAAATATAAAGTGGTTGATTATGCTAATAACCACAGAGCGGCCTAATAAGGTCAGACTCATGCCTTTAGCTGAGCTCATTGAGCGGCATCGTTTTCCATCTTAATTTAATTTATGAGGAATCTGGGCTGTTTTCATTTCCCTGAGCAATTCGTTTTTATTTGTTTTAATTATCTGTCATTTTCTACCTTTCAGTTCACAAGGCCGGCCCATGTGGAAGGGGTTACTGGGTGTGACTCATACTATGCTTCACTATCGTTGACCATGTATAATAGTCTGGCTGGCCTATTTTTATAACCTGCTCCATCTTTAATGACTTTTCTTAAGACTGGAGCTACATGACCCGATCCTTTCTTTAGACACCTAAAAAACAACTTTTAATGTGGAAATGTATATTTAAAAAAAGCAATAGGTTCCTTAGGCAGGTAGCGTGCCACATTTCTTTTTCCACTTACATGAAATTTCCAAGCTCTCACTCCCCCATGGCTCAGCGTGCAATGTGTCACCTCAGGATGTTGATTTACTGATCAACAGGAGGTTGGCTGCGGAGCGGCGATGCTGAGGGGGGGAAAGGGGAGCGCAATTCATTCATGACTCAAAAGGGACCTAAAAATACAGACTTTGCCAGGAACCAAACATCTGAACCCAACAAGATAGATGGGAAATACAAAATGTATAAGGGGGTGCGAAAGAAGATAAATGTTCTTCCTTATTTATCTTAAATTTAGTTTTTAAAGGCGTGTCCAATGGGGGGGGGAAACAGATGGTTCAAATAAGTGCGACCTCCCGCATATGCCTGAAAACTAGCTCTAAGTGATGACTTATTGGAGCTGAGTTGCAATGAGGAAAAAGGACACAACAGCAACATTTGACATAATTGAATTGTAAGGTCAGTATTAAAGGGGCTTAAGTATGTGGTATGCCAGTGTGAATATTCCCATTCATCCTGGTTATTGTATTCTCAGGGCATTGAATCAATCTTAGATGGATTACTTAGGTTGTCTTAGAAGACGTTTCCCCCCTCATCCGAGCAGGCTTTGTCAGTTAAAAAAAAAGATTCAAAGACTTGGTGGGACACACAACAGTCAGACTAGATAAAACAGCTCTAGTCTGAGAGCCTGGTGAAACTGCCAATCTATGTTTCCTCTAAAGCAGGAGGCGGGTCCAGACAAGAATGGTTGGTTCTTTAGTGGTGTCAAATGACGATCATTGGAATACAATGGAGTGGGGTCTCTGCCCGTCAATTATGGTCATTTGATTGATACCACTTACAGTAAATGACCATCGTCGTTGGCGGGCTCCATGACCATCATAACATCTGAATTGGATGCTAAAGAAGTTGATACCACCCAAACGACCAAGCTGTCCGATCTAGTCTGACTTGTGTGTGTCCCACCTAGTCTTTGAATTTTTTTTTTAACTGATGAAGTCAGCTCGGATGAGAGGCAAAACGTCTTCAATGACAACCTGAGCAGTCCAGTCGAGATCGATTGAATGCCCTGAGAATCAATTTTGTGGTAGTGTGGTCAGATGTGAGTGGGGATGTGAATGTGATGTGACTGACACATTAAAAATGATAAAAATCTAAATCATGAACGGCCTTATCTTTTCTTCTAGTACTACTACTACCTGAAAAATTTGAATATCAAGTAAAAGTTGTTTTGACAATTGACCATAAAAGATGAAACCAACAAATTTTATTTAACCATTACACACAAATTGACATTGAGGTTCCTTGTTGTAACTTTGCTGATTAAGATTTTCAGCTTATAAAAACCACAAACCCACAAACTCAGAAACCTGATCAGCAAAATCCAAAAACAAAAAACTTCAAATATATTGATTTGCATATTATTTGATTACATAATATGTCAAATTCACCTTATAAGTTGAAATGCAGAAATACAACAACCTTTTCGGGATAATCAAATTTTCTGGGTAGTACTGTATATACAGTTCATTATTTTGTACTTTGTTTAAAGCTAACTTGGTGAGATACTTGGTGATGTTGTGGGGACAAGTTTGTAGGGAAAGAAGCAAAAATAAACGTTGATAACCTGTGACGTGTTAAGTATTTAAGATTGCATAAGACAAGATAAGATAAAGAATAAAGTATGTAAACTTTGAAAAAATCCGCACATGTGTGCTTATCTTATCTTTCATCGTAGAAGAGGAAGTTTTTGGGAAAACAGCCCCTGTAGATGCACGTAAGAAAAAACACCATTCAGTGGTTGTTTTACAAGCTACAGTATAATAAATAGGAGAAAGGTCCTCACTACAAAGGCCATATCCTTCATGACAGCTGACCAGGAATGTCACTCACATTCCCGGCAACCTTCATCCGTCTCTCTCTGTGTGTGCTCCCCCAACTCCACACTATAGCATTTATGTTTGTTTTAACTTTCTCAGGACCCCCCAATCGAGCCTCTCTGCTTGAGGATCGCACCCAAGAGGACAGCGATTCTCCTCCTCCGTGTTCCTAGCTTGCCAGATTCCCTCCCACACCGTCTCTCCCACTCACTGTCTGCGTTTACTCTCGCGAGGGGCGGTCACGTCACCTCGATCTCAGTCCATGTCGTCCCACCTTCTCTCTTTTCCACCCGGCACTACTAGTAAAACTGATGGAGAGTGAGACGTGTTATATAGCTCACAGGGAGACACGAGTCATCGGTAATCGGGCTAAGGGAAAGTGAACTCACTGTGGGGTTAGTAAGCGTTCACCGGGGGTCACAGTGACTCACCTGGCTGGTCGGACTCTTACTCTTTACTGTGGGATGTGCTTTGTGAGTCAGAGCAGGAGACCGGACTGGGCTGTATACTCTACTATGTCACAGTAATTTATTAAAGGCCACATTAACTAAGAGCCACAAACTTTTAAATCAAAAGTTGTATTTTCCTTGCTCAGGCGCCACGCTCATTAGTCTGACCAGTAGAGTTCTTGCAATGGAAAAGTGAGCCTCTGCCTCAGGTTGCGTGATGTTTTTGCAAAGCTCTTAATTAAAGTGACAGTGCGTCAGAGGCCCTGTGTGTGTGAGCAAAGTTTTGTGGATGAGCACCTGCGCTTTGTTTGTCCCTTTACCCTGACATCTGTGGAGGCCGGAGGCCACCTGCTGCGTTCAGATGGCAGGAAATTTCCTGAGAAACATCCTCACCCCTGGAGCCACCTGGAAGAAGACCAAAAGAAAACATGACCGAAGCTGTGCTTTTTGTTTTGTTCTGGGGCTTTATTTATATTTATATATTTTTTGCCATTGCACAGGACATCAATCAGAAAAAAACATAAATGTCCTCTAAGGCAATCATGCCCCTAATGTGATACCCTTAATTGTGGTTGTAACTTATAGTTCACCGTTTGGTTGACCTGGTAATTGGACTCAAGCCTAATTCAAAAACCCTAACCAGTGTATAATCCATCCGTCCATCCATTTTCTAGTCAGCTTGCTCTTGTACTGTGGTAAATGGCATGTCATCTAAGTATTACTAGTGACCTTAGCGCCCCCTGCTGGTTTAGAACGCGAAATACATAACAAGTATTATAGAATTCATACAATTTGGTTTTCAGTTCCATTTCAATTTCAGTTTCTCTCATGTGTTGAATACAGAGTAATTGCAAACACAAATTCAATCATTTTTAGTGTTGTAGATAAAGTTCAATGAGCGTACTTTACGTACAAACAATCTGCTTAGTAAATAATAATGACAGAATGCTGATCATTTTAACGCATTTTGACTTTTTTCCATAAACTCATTTTTACAAATCGTCCGTAAACTGCCCATTCTAAAAACCACACTTTTCGTCATTTGCGACAGTCCGTCAATGGCGCAGGAATCGGAATACGGCAGTGAGAAGAAGATGGCGGAGGGAGTAAACGGTGCTGAGCGACTCAAGGAGAAGGCCAATAAATACTTTAAAGGTAAACTGGCAGCACTGTCAAGTCGGTGACTTTAATCGGTGATTAAAAGCAAACGGAGGCATAGCCGGTGTTTGCAATCGGGAGTAAACTATTGCTTTTAAACGCCACAGTCAGCCACACGTCAATGTGTAGCTAGGCTAACGATGCGCAGAGAGCATGCTAAAGCGTGAAACCCATTCATTGGACCAGTGAGACCGGTTAGCCGGCTAGGCTGTCTCTAGGTATGAGGTCCACAGCGTGAATGTTGTTCCGCGCAATTTCAGTTCAGAGTCACTTTTTTTGTGTGATTTGGAAAACCATATGTAATATAAATGTATTAAAGACGTCGGTCGAAACACTTGCTAGAATTTTCTACTGGTCAACGGAAGCACGTGAGCAGCATTCAACGGCATTCCCATATACAGATTGTTCAGCTATATCGAGCTGGCCACACTTGAATATGTTGTTTACAGTGTTTCCTAGTGGGTATCTCACATATTAACAAGTATTTGGGGATACCATATGCTAACTGTTTATTTATTGTAGTAGAAAGACTGTATAGCAGGCTGTCCCAAGTGTAGTGTGATAGTATTCTGTCCAGTGAAAATGTGTCATGTGATCTCCAGATAAAGACTATGAAAATGCAATCAAGTACTACACAGAGGCCTTGGAGCTCAACCCATCCAACGCCATCTACTACAGCAATCGCAGTCTGGCATACCTGCGCACCGAGTGCTACGGCTATGCCTTGGCAGATGCAACCAAGGCCCTGGATATTGACAAAGGTTACATCAAGGGGTATTACCGCCGAGCCACCTCTAACATGGCACTGGGCAAGTTCAAAGCTGCACTAAAGGACTATGAGACGGTAAGACACCTTATGTATATAACCGCAGAACCTGACTTACTGTATGTTATCACCTGAAATGGAGGAGTAAGAACCATATAGGCCTCTCCAGGTTAACTATGTGTGGATGTTAATCTCCACAGTTTGAAACAGGGATTAGCCTTTAATCCAGTCATGATGCCAAAGTGGTCTAGCGTGCACATGTTGGAACCAACACCACTTTCCGCCTGGTGTTTTTTCTATTTCAGTATTATTAATTAGAAAATTGAGGCCTGGCTTGAAGATAGCACTGTAGGCAACTAAAAGGTTCAGACTAAAATAAAGCAATTACAATTTAATAAACAAGAACCACTTTTAAATGTGTGTAATGACAGGTAGTGCGGGTTCGACCGAACGACAAGGACGCAAGAATGAAATATCAGGAATGTAATAAGATTGTCAAACAGAAGGCATTTGAGAGAGCCATTGCCAGCGACGAGATCAAAAAGTCAGTCGTTGACTCTCTGGACATTGAAAGCATGAGTAAGTGTTTTAACAGAGCCACCTTTCATGTGTTTGCTCTGAAATAACAATGTTGTCTTATGGTAGCGATCGAGGATGACTATGCAGGCCCCAAACTGGAGGATGGACAGGTCACGATGAAGTTCATGAAGGAAATGATGGAGTGGTTTAAAGAGCAGAAGAAACTGCACAGAAAGTGCGCATATCAGGTAAAGTCCCTTGCATTAAAAACTGATGGTTGCTTTTGGATGTGCAGTAAACTGTTGATTATATTTTACAGATTTTGGTGCAAGTTAAAGATGTTTTATCCAAACTACCAAGTCTTGTTGAAGTTACATTAAAAGAGGTGAGAATTTCTAGAGGTAGCTAAAGGCGGTAAAGCTATTCAAATTTATTGCATGCTGGCATGTTAGCATCACAGGATGAGCTAAAGCTAAGATAAACATGTTCAGTTTGTGTTTTTCATAAAATGTTTAAATTTGTTATCATACAACAGACAGAAAAAATAACGATTTGTGGCGACACACACGGGCAATACTACGATCTCCTCAACATCTTCGAGTTGAACGGCCTCCCAACAGAGAGCAATCCCTACGTATCCTTTTGTGTGAGAACGTCGCTGCCTCCAGTTGGGGCTTCCAAGTATAGTTCTTAACTCAAGTGAACTCAGCTGTTTAACGGTGACTTTGTTGATCGCGGCTCTTTCTCTGTGGAGGTCATCCTAACCCTCTTTGGCTTCAAGCTGCTTTTCCCCGACAACTTTCACCTCCTTCGAGGTGAGGGTCACATGTACGCTTACTTCTTTGGTTCATTTTGCTTGGAATTGTAAGCAAAGGTGGCTGACTTGCAGGTAACCACGAGACAGACAACATGAACCAGATGTATGGCTTTGAGGGCGAAGTCAAGGCCAAATATACCGCCCAGATGTTCCAGTTGTTCAGTGAGGTCTTCCAGTGGCTGCCGCTGGCACAGTGCATCAACAACAGAATACTGGTAGGCATGTGTGGGACATTATATTTAATATGCTTTAACATTAATATATTCAGGAAAATAGTCAGGAGCTGTAAGAACTAATAATCATAAATAGGAGCATTTAGGAGACTAAAAATGCGTTTTGTTGTCATAGATGCTGTCCACAAGGGAACATTCTGGAGATTTTTTTATTGGCAGGTTAAAAAACAAGTCACGTCCATACTGTCCCAAATTAGTAAATAGTTGTATTGAGAGCAGAATGAAACGCTGAGTGAAAACAATTTAATACATAAGGCACACCTACGTGTGGCGCTGAGAACAAACACGCAGGCGGAAGCACGTGGCAAACCAAACCATAGAAGAAGGAACGCATGGCATAAGTCCGTCTGTCGTTACGTGATGTGTACTGGAAGTGGGACCGGTTCTATGCCTGTGCAGAACGCATCTACATCTGGGCAGCCTATTTTTCGGCAGGAAAAAAACCCCTCTAGATTAATCCATCATTTCACTTTGTTTATGGTTGTTTACATTCAAATATCACTGCATTTTATACATAGTTGTATTTATTGATTATGCGCATAATTACACGTAACCGGATATGACCTATATGTCTGCAGGGCATCTACACAATGCGTAATTTTTTATGTAGCTCAGTTTTGGTGAATATAGACGATATAAGCATCCGCGTGCTAGTGAAGTATTTTAAGAAGATCACTAATATCCCAATATAGTACATACTGTATATTAAGTATGGTTGACCATTTATGTTGAAACATTTAAAAAATAACTACCACAGCAAGTGATGCCGTAGATGCAGTGTCGTAAAAATTTGACAATGGAGGAAGTGACGTAGTTCTCTCGCATGCGAAGAACCAATTCTGTTTCCGGTACGAATTACGCAATAACACAGTCTTTCGCGTTTCACAACTTAAGTGGAAATACTTCTGCGAGTCATTATGGAGTGTAAGAAAACAACATATGGGAGCAATGTCAACATGTCCATTGAAATATTCAAATATTATGTTGCATTGTCGTCAAAGGTCATTTCTGGTCATATGACGTGACGGTTCACTGACGTCATAGTTACTGTTTCAGTTCTCCCAGAACGCCGTTCCTGTGAAAATGAGAGGCTGAAACAATAAAATACTTCGTTGTATTGACCTGAAAACGTTTCCGTGTGGATTGCCCTGTTGTAGTAGTGAACGCCCATCACATGTTTGTTGTTCCTCAGGTGATGCATGGGGGATTGTTCAGTGAAGATGGTGTCACGCTGGAAGACCTCAGGAAGATTGACAGGAACAGACAACCTCCAGACTCGGGTATGATCCCCAGCAGTTGGTTATGGCAATGATGATTATAATGAAAAAAATTTAAGCATCTTCCTTGTCTCTCAATCGCAGGTCCCATGTGTGACCTTCTCTGGTCCGACCCCCAGCCTCAGGTCAGTGCCACCCATACCTCATGTGCCTCTTTGAGTTTCACTTAATTCAGCAACAATTAATTGATGAGTGTGTGCTTAATGTAGAACGGACGGTCAATCAGCAAGCGAGGGGTAAGCTGCCAATTTGGGCCAGATGTGACAGAGCGCTTCCTGGATAAGAACAAGCTGGACTACATCATCCGAAGTCACGAAGTCAAGGCTGAGGGTTACGAGGTCACTCACTCAGGGAAGTGCATTACCGTCTTCTCAGCACCCAACTACTGGTGCGTACCCAATTTGCCGCTTTTTAAAGGCATAGACTCAGAAGCTCGTAACGTGTCGTCTTCTGCTTTCCCCAGTGACCAGATGGGAAACAAAGGAGCTTTTATCCACCTCAGGGGATCTGATCTCAAGCCAGAGTTCCACCAGTTCACTGCTGTGGTCAGTGCACCGCATGGCAACTGCTTTTATTGTTTCACGGTAAGTCGGCCTGGAACCTGAAACTAAAATCATGACTCTGCTTTCCAGCCTCATCCGAATGTCAAGCCCATGGCATACGCCAACACACTGATGCAGTTGGGGATGATGTAAAAGCCGCGCCACTCTGTCAAGACGACCTACCGTCTGACCTGACACATTACACTTCAATCCCTCAGTGCCCTCATTTCCAGTTTTGGCCTAAGGGGTCCCGCTCCCTCTTGACAGTGCGGCGTAGTTCAGAAGGAACGAGATTGCTTAGACCCACCCAGTCCACAAAGTTATCAGATCAAACTGGAAAATCCCCTTTTCCACAGTCTGCTCGTCTCGTACACAAATCCATTATCCCTGATGAGCCTCATGGAGGTCCTTGGTTTTTAAATATCTGATGTACTCAGCAGATGGAATCCAATATCTGGTCCGTACCAAAGATCTGTAGTCGAATGATTAGGTTTTCACGAGGAGTAACTCCAAGAGTGTCATAACTGTTGGCACATCTGAAACGGTTCAAGAGTGGCATGTACATCAGTGTGTCTTCAACCATCTACAGTATGTCATTTTCTTAATCTTGTATTACTTTCCAGGGATATGAAAGCTAAATACACATATGATCCCAGCTCACAACGAGAGACTCATTCTGGGTTCACACAGAGGTGCTGTTAGCCATTTGTGATGTATTAGCTAGAACAGACGTGGTAACGCTTAATTTGCACTGTTTCCCTCTGAGGATGATACTGCTGCTCCATGTCTTTTCACCCCGGCAGCTTGCTCACTGTCCACTGTACCAACAATTCTGGTGCTGGCCCAACACAGACACTGCTCGAGTCTCATAAATGTGTCTGATGACCTGTGATGTTTCACACTGATTTGTGGAGTCCTCCAATACACAAAACGTCCAAACTTAAATTATATCATTGTTGAAACGCACAGCTGCATTGTCTAATACCCCTCTACTTTTTAGGTAAAGAAATACACCGATGTGTATGTATATATACTGTATCATTTATTGAGATCCCATGTAATGTTTGGAAAAAAAATAATAAAAAAAATCAATCCAGTTATTTTAGAAATGTGTGTCCTTATTTGTCGGGAGAGCGGGGTGGTTTTTTAGGTTATATATTTACATTTGTAGCTGTCCTGTATGAGGGATATTTGACATTTGAAAGTAAAATAATTAAATATATATATATATTTCATATTTTAGAAGTAGTTTTCCCCCATTTTGTGTGATTACAGCAAACATTTTTCGCAAAATTGTTAAATACACCCTCCATTAGGTCTTCAAAATAAGGACGCAGGTTTTGTAACGTCACATTAGCTTAGTAGCTCATCGTAAACACGCTGTAAACTAGAGCAAACTAACAATACACTCCATACTATCACAAACACAAACGTCTATTTCCCGTAAAATTAAAGTACGGTGTCACGCCTTTGAACATTAACAAAACATCAACGCATACTTTTAATACTTGTTTTTCTCGTCATTAAGATGTATATGAAACAACTTTGACACACCTCATACGTTCATCACTTCCCCGACGTGCCCGGATGTCTTTCTCTGGCGTTTACATGTCATGTCATGGCGTGGGCCCTCAAGCATAATTTGAAATGCGATCAGACACAAAAGTTGGTTAGATTAACATGTTTTATCTTAAATCTCGTCGTAAAGGATAACATCGTTCAGATGAAAGTGTGGGAACTGAGGTCGTGGAGGGACTTTGGCGCCAACAAGTTGTGGGTTGACAGTCGCCTTTATATGACGTCATTACTCATTGAGCAGCTGATCTAGTTGCGTCAACAATGCGCCGCGCCTTGTCAATACAGCACGAGTTTCACCTTGTTGTGAACCCGCCTGGACGGGCAGATTCATGAACCCAAAAACTACGCTAAGGACGTCATGCCGAAGTATTGCTCGGTGCCCAACTGTAACAATGACTCAGCGAGCAGCAGTGACCGGAAGAGCTTCTACAAGTAAGGTGGAAGCTAGCGTGGATTGACGTGCGAGGTCTTTCAGGTCGTCGTGGTGACAGCGCGTTTTCTCGTTTGTCTTCTTCAAACTACTATGGACATGCTTGCAGAAGTGTTTGTTTGTCGCATTTACTGTCAAAATCACGGAGGTTAGTTTTTTTTTTACACTTTTGGAGAATTTTGGCTAGCTGTAGCGATGATGTGATGAAACCTTTCGTACGACTTGGCTCAAGAAAGGGTTACGTTTCTCGAAGCGCCACATGCACACGACATCACCTGCTGGCCAGGTGTGTAATTACAGGCAACTGTATTTTAACCCCATGCTCTGTGATGCATATCATTTTTGTATGTTAGGCTCTTGGAGTTGGAATTACAGATAAATGAGTGACTAAATAATCTATCTACATAAATTTCACATCTGTATAATACAATATTTAAAATGTATTTTGTCCAAATCTATCTACATAAATCTCACATGTGTATAGTACAATATTTAAAATGTATTTTGTCCATGTATATATGATATGGCAGGGTGTTCTCTCATTGTGTAGCAAAGCAGCAAAGGGCTGGGAAGTGTGATGTAATGTGTACAGTGTAAAGACTGACACAGAGAGGTGCTCTTAATGACGTGACTAGTATACAGTATGTAATATTGCACTAATAGCATGACATTACTTTGAACAAATTTACTGACACAAGAATGTTTGTTTTTTTACCTCATCCCAGATTCCCCCTGCAGGATCCGGCACGGCTACAGCTGTGGGTGAGCAACATGGGACGGGAGAATTGGACTCCCTCGCGACACCAGTACATCTGCCACAAACACTTTGCGGCATCATGTTTCAAAGTGCGCTGGGGGATTCGTTACCTCGAGAGCAACGCCGTGCCCACCATCTTCCAGAAGGCTGAGGTAAGACAAAACTAAAATTGCTATTCCTAATCTACAAAGTCCATGCACACCATCCAGTCACATTTATAATCTACTGCTTTCACTTATACTAAAAATCTAGTTGTTCCGTATACAACCTCTGCAAAAAAAAATATATTTTTTGCATCTTTGTAGAAACGCAAAGTGATGGATGGCAGTGAGAAGAAAGTCAAAGTGCTTTGCACTAACGCGAATCAAAACCTTGCGCTGTTAGATGACAGAGCAGTAGCGCAGGTTGACTTGTCACAGCAGCAGGAAACCAGTTCAGGGGAGTCTGGTGACGAACCCAACATGTTGGATGGGATGGGGGGTTCAAATGCAGCCTCAAACCTTCCTTTGACCGTCATCCAGCCGGTCGATGATCACTGGAACAGCGAGGTGGTGGTGCTGTCTGGTGACAGCCAAGAGGAGCTGGTGGGCGAGGTGACTGCATCTATTCCCAACCCAGCCTATAGACTTGTTTTAAAAGACCCGCCACCTGAAGAAATCCCCATAGCAGAATCAGGCGATGTCCAACAAGGCCACGAATTGCAGGTCATCGCCTACTTTGAGACCATACCGAACGTCCTCCCCAGCGACGTGTGCACCCACCTGCTCATCTCCTCAGATATGGTGCTGTCATCCGCCCTCAGCCATGAGCCCATCGCGTCCACCCTGCCTATCGTGTCCAAACACGTGCCGTCGCCCTCGCTTTCCCTTAGCTTGGAGGCAAACGGAGTTAACGACCAGCAGGAGGATGCTGCTGTGAGTAGACGAGACCACCAGCTGGAGGAGCACTGGTAAGATGTGTTGATTGTGTTTTTCCATGCACCTGGGTTAAAAAAAATGGTTAATTTGAGGTGTGGGGACCGAAATGACCTTTCATCTCATTACACTAATGATGAGTTCTAATGAGCAACCAAGTCAGTAGTGTATGAGATATGAAGCAGAGTTGCCATCCAGGGTAGGAAGTGATAACAACAAGCTACTCAGACAGTCCCATTATAATGTGTTTGTGAGCAAGAGCGGCAAATCTATCTGTGGCGGGCCAAACGTATTTTTGGTGGGCCGGCAGAAATAAATGACTATATGGGAAACACTATCATGTTTAATGTCAGCGTGTGTGTTAATAACATACTGATGCCAGCAACATGCTTATAAGACTCAAAAAGCCCTATTTTAACAAACATTTTAATTAATTGGGATCTATATAATAGAAGTAAGTGCATACATTTTTGTCACTATGTCCTCATGACCTTGTTTTTCCCGCCTTCCGCAGCTACCACAAGCACCATCTGAGCAAGGAGCAACTGGAGGCTATCGTGGCCAAGCTGCAGAAGAAGGTGAAAGTTCTGCAGCAGCGGCACCGGCGCCACCTTGAGAAACTTCTAGGCCTGGAGACGACAGTGAGCCACCTGAGGCAAAGCAACCT
The DNA here is from genome assembly GCA_024372805.1 of Oostethus manadensis. Taxonomy (NCBI): domain Eukaryota; kingdom Metazoa; phylum Chordata; class Actinopteri; order Syngnathiformes; family Syngnathidae; genus Oostethus; species Oostethus manadensis. The sequence goes on from QODF01000102.1 coordinate 1,495,406, forward strand.
GCTGACTGAAGAGCGACTGGAGCTTCTGGAGAGGGTGAGAGCATCGGACATTCGTTTCACTCTTCATGCAACTTCTTTGACGATAAATGTGTTACTGAGTTTATGTGATGCTCCCTCCCTCAGGCTTACTTCCAGACCAGTGCTGCCATGTGCGACACTGGCGAGACCGTGGCCATCATCTATGAGGAAGACGACGCAGCCTATTTGTACACTTGTCTGATCGACGCCGAGGAGAAGCTGTGAAGGTCACGCGTCTAACATTTAATGACATGGCCAAAGCAAGACAAACGCAGTCTACTGGAGTTTTTTTGGATAGCTGATTAAAAAATGGGTGTCGGTTAAAACTGTGGGATTTGCACATTTATGGTTAATAACTGGGGACGACTTTGAATGTGTTTTTTTTAAAGGTTTTCACTCCGCTTTCATTGCAACAACTTTGTGTTTCACCAATTTAAATGTCTTTCTCATGACTGAATCGAATTAAAAAGGACGATCATCATTCAGCGCCACGTGTGTCAGTCGGCTGTTAAGAATCAAAAGATCAGAGATTGATTTAATCAAGTGTGAATGGGACACCTGCACACAAAATACATCAGCACTTCAATTTTTGAATCGTTTCCCACTACACAGGAAGGTGACAGAATAATCACAGAAAGCGAAAACATGTAACAAACACTGCAGCCTACAGTTTCAGTACATTTTGTTTTTTTTTTGGATATTATTTAAATGCTCTTTTGTTCTTACCAATTTTTAAAAAATATCTAATATTTAAAAAACAAAATAACAAAAGACCTAAAAGTTGTAACAGGAAAATTTGACCTTTTCATTACAATTATATATCTTCTTAGCATACTGGATTGGTTTGAACCTTTTTGACAAATGGAATGTAAATGATGTCAGCTTGTCTACGTTTCCACTTAACTGCCAATGTTTTTACGACCGCTAGGGGGCATTAGAGTTCCTCACTGTTTTTGATGACTTAAAAGCTCTCCAGTGCGTCAGCAATGTGAGCTAAATATCCATTTTTAACTTGAATCCAAGTTTCAAAATTAACAACTCAAACTTCTATTTGATTTTTTTAATTGAGTTTTTGCCACGTGTCTCACTTACAGGAAAGTTTTGTCAAATAGTGGCCTTGTGACGAGTGTTTACTGGACCCATGCCCCTATTATGAAGAACTTTATCTCCTGGCTGTGCAGCTTCCGCCCTAACCTGTGTAACTCAGCGCTGCTATCTACATTCAGTCTCTCACGCTGCTGGAATTTAAGGGAGGCTATTTTTTTAGGTCTTTTCATCTGACTCAAAACTTTTATCAGCAGGCATTAACTCACATCTGCCTCAGCATTGAGCTAATGGCCAGAATGTTCCACCAGAACACACCCAGACACCATACACACACAGACACACACATAAATTGAGGTTGTTGGTGCAATCTGACCTGACAGCGCTCAAAGGCAACACTCCGTGTTCCCAAACACATTGTCTGTGTTACAATAAGCACACACGTTGGGTTTTGGCAAAAACTGCGTGCCATTTCATGGTTAGATGCATTAAATTGACTAATAAATGCTAATAAAAGTTCCCGCTAGAGTCGAGAAGTATCACAGTTCAAGTGCTAAAATTACAAGGAAATACACATGGAAATCTAAGAATACAAAAATATACAAATGTAGTTATATTCTTTTTCCAATTTGTCATAGCTTTATCTGTGTTGTCTTTGGATTTTCCGTTTTGTCGTGAATTTTCCTGTTTTGTCTTTGGCCTTTTTCATTTGCTTTTTGTCATTGCATTTACCGAATGGCTCAAGCCGACAACAAAAAGCAAATGAAAATGACGGACACTCGCACACCCTTTGCTGTGGACTGGTCCTTTTGCAGGGTGACTAGTGCATACCCGATTCCTGCTTGTAGCAACTATGTAGTATCTATGTTTAAATGTAGCTCTTAGCTACATTGGGTGACCAGAAGCGGATCACGCACAGGAAGTAACATCACTATCACGCCACCAAGCACATACTTTGCGAGAACTTCTTACACACCGGAGTCCATATCAAAGCTGCTGAGAGAAGCGGCTTACGGCCTGGATGGGACTAGTCACCCTAGCAGCCACTCACGGATCCTTCTATTGCCTTTGCTTTTTGTCGTCAACTTGAGCCGTCCTGCAATGACAAAAAGCAAATGGAAAAAACTAAGACAATACAGACAAAGCTATGACAAAATGGAAAAACAATATGACTACATTTGTACATATTTCCATTATTGATTCCCTTTTATATTTCTACGTGTATTTTCTTTTAAATTTGGCACCCCTGTGATTCCATATAAAGTAGGGGTGCCCTAAATGTAGCCTCTGGGCCATGTTTGGCCCTCAGCTTGTTTTTTATCATCCTATGCATATAGTATAAATCAAATTCATTCATGACTAATGAGATACAGCTCATCCTAGGGTTTACGGTGTTGCGTGTTACGACATCTTGTGGTGACAAACGCACTCCCATTAATTAAAAATTGAATTTTGGTCTCTAAACAGAAGACTTGGTTGACAGGTAGCTATATACTGTAGACCTAGTATATAGATACCTCTCATCACTAATGCTGACCAAACATAAGAGGTGTCCAGGCTGGTGCTAATGGTAATGACAATAGTAATGTTTTCATTTATTTTGAACATGCATACATTGGAATACATCACACATTACAATTCAGAATTTTACATATCCAAAAATGAGTAGGAAAAAGCAAAGCTTATGTAGTCATCATTTGATAATACATTTGTTTACTGCCTGTATTCCAAATGTATGCTTTTTGAAATACATCCAAAAAAAATAAAGCAGTCTAAAAATGTGTTACAAAAGAAGTCAAGGTCACTGTTGATATCATCATATTAAATAAATAGTAACATACTATTAAGCAATGAAAGGGTTAATAGTTGACAGAAACATAATTTGATGATGAGTGAGTACAGACAATGTAATACTTCAAGAAATCCTAAGAAATGAAGAGTTGGGAGTAAGACAAGTATCTGGTTAGTAAGTGGTTAGACAGCATTGGATGTACTGAGTGGTTCAGGGCTCACCCTTGTACTTTGTAAACATCAACTGATTGTACGGTTTCTTGCAGTCGTTCATTTTAGTGTGTTGTTTGAGTTTTTTACTCAATCTGCTGCATAATTTGATTGCACATAGTGATATGCTACGTTGGCCTCCGCCAAGGCTGCCCTTTATCACCGATTCTGTTCATAATCTTCATGGACAGAATTTTCTAGGCGCAGTCAAGGTGTTGAGGGAGTCCAGCTTGGGGACCTTAAGATCTCGTCTCTGCTATTTGCAGACGATGTGGTCCTTATGGCCTCATCAGGCTGTGACCTTCAGCGTTTACTGGAGCGGTTTGCGGCTGAGTGTGAAGCCTCTGGGATGAGACTCAGCACCTCCAAATCCGAGGCCATTGTTCTCAGTCGGAAACGGGTGGACTGTACCCTCCGGGTTGTGAGAGAGGCCTTGCCTCAGGTGGAGGAGTTCAAGTATCTCGGGGTCTTTTTCACAAGTAAGGGAAGGTTGGAGCGTGATGTCGACAGACGGATTGGTGCAGCATCTGCAGTAATGCGGTCGCTGTACCGGACCGTCGTGGTGAAGAGAGAGCTGAGCCGGAAGGCAAAGCTCTCTGTTTACCCATCGATCTACGTTCCCACCCTCACCTATGGTCATGAGTTATGGGTCATGACCGAAAGAATGAGATCGCGGATACAAGCGGCGGAAATGAGTTTCCTTCGTAGGGTGGCTGGACTCACCCTAAGAGATAGGGTGAGGAGCTCGGCCATCCGGGAGGAGCTCAGAGTAGAGCCGCTGCTCCTTCACATCGAGAGGAGCCAGTTGAGGTGGCTCGGGCATCTAGTCCGGATGCCTCCCGGGCGCCTCCCTGGTGAGGTGTTTCGGGCATGCCCAGTCGGGAGAAGGCCCCCGGGAAGACCTAGGACACGCTGGAGGGACTATGTCTCACAGCTGGCCTGGGAACGCCTTGGTGTCCTCCCG